>CM070558.1:35211470-35411601 GCA_036346405.1 Phyllostachys edulis | reverse complement strand
GAAAGTGCGACGTGTGTCGTCGTGGTCAAGGCCGAGCATCGGCCCCGCCGGATCGCTTCACTTTTGCTAATTCCTCGAGTGGAAGTGGATTCGATCGAATGGATTTCATCACCGTCTACCCACGCCCCAAGAAGAATGATGCCATTTGGGTCGCCATCGATCGATTGACTAAGGTGGCACATTTCCTTCCCGCCAAGACCAACTTCGTAGGTCTTTTGGCGTAACTCTATATCGCCCGATCGTGAGTTTGCACGGTGTCAAGACGATTGTGTCGGATCGTGATCCTTTTCACGCCTCGCTTTTGGCATAGCTTGCAAGAGGCTATGGGCACTGTTTTGCTTTCAAAGACGCATTTCACCTCAAACCGATGGTCGACCGAGAGGGTCAACCAAGTTTTGGAAGACATGCTTCGTGCTTGTGTCCTTTCATATGGGAAGCATTGGGAGAAATGCTTGCCATTCACGAAGTTTCTTATAACAACAATTTCAAAGCCGCCTCGCATGGCACCATTTAAGGCCTTGTACGGAGAAAGTGTAGAACCCGCTGAACTGGTCGAGACCGGTGAGAGATTCTTCGCCCGACTCAATCAATGAGGCCGAGCGCCAAGTCCCGCTTATTCGTGAGCTGCTATGCATGTACTCAATCCAGCAAAAGAGCTATGCGGACCGCCATCGACGGAGTTACGCTTTTGAGCCTAATGACTTTGTTTATCTCAAAGTCTCTCCTTTGAAGGGCCATCAACGCTTTGGCCAAGGGCAGTTAGCCTCGATATGTCGGTCCCTACCGCATTATCGAGAAGAAGGAGTCAAGCCTATAAGTTGGAGTTGCTGCCGCACTTGTGGGAGTACATGATGTTTTCCATGTGTCCCAGCTTAAGAAGTGCCTCCGTGTTCCAACCGAGGAAGCTCCGCTGAAACCTCGATGTCCAGAAGATTTGACCTATCGCGAGCACCCTGCTCACAGACTCGATGAGTCTCGAACGAAGGACAAGGAATAAGACCATCAAGTTCCTTAAAGTTCAGTGGTCAAACCATTCTGAGGATGAGGCTACTTGGGAAAGAGAAGATCGCCTACGTGCCGACTATCCATCTTTCTTTATCGAGCGAGCCAAATCTCTGACGAGATTTTTGTTAGGGAGGAGATTTTGTAACATCCCAACTGTATAATTAGGGTTAATCAAGTATAATTATATGTGTAGAAATTAAAACTTTTTCTCACAACTTGAAAACCCCTAAAATCTCATGTAATTTTGTCCAAGAGTTGTGTAATTCAAAACACAAAGCTCTTGTTGACCAAAAGTCAAATTCTGTTCCAATTATCTTAAATCTTGTGCCAAACATTTGAATATATTTTCCTTGGTCCCAAAACTAAGGTGGGACCCTCTGAAAAATATCACAAGTTGTAAAACTTGTTTGATAATTTTGGAGGCAAATGAATCATTGAACAACCTTAATGAATTTCCTGAGAAAATGCATTGCATAATAACCTCTGGAAATTTTATATAAGGTTAATCTTCTTGTCAGCAAGCTCCAGTTAAAATTTCATCAAATTTGGAGTTCATTTGCTATCTCAAATAATTCTGCTAAGTTTCAGCGTTAAAACTAAATTTTAAAGCCTACATCTGCTCCTTGGCTAGCCACTTTGCAAAGTCGGGTCCAAATTTCAACCCCATCCGACCTCCTTCCCCATTTGATGAGGTCGAGTGCTGGATCCAATCCAAAGGCCACGACCTCCTCAACCAACGCACCCAGACCTCCTTCAAGTCCTCTCGACCGCGGACCTCCTCGTCAACGTGGGCGCCAGACCTCCTCATGGTCAAGACCAAGACAAAGTTTTCCCACCTCATCAGTCAGAACTGCTGATCAAAGATCCACGGTCATGACCTCCCCGTGTTAAACTTCAAAGACCTCCTCGAGTGTTAAAACCATCGCAGCGAGGTCATCCTCATTTGTTGAGGTCGTGAGCCGCTGGATCAAATCCAACACCACGACCTCCTCCTCAACATACTCAACAGTCCTCCCACTGCGCTGAGGTCACAGCCCTTCTTGATCCAAGATCCATGGCCCCGACCTCCCTCACCGTTAAACTAAACAAACCTCCCACCTAACCAAGGTCGAGCTGCTGGATCAGATCCAACAACACGACCTCCCGTGCTATCAAGCACTCACAACCTCCCCATCTTTTGTCGCGGCACCGTTAGATTAAAATCTACAGGTCACGACCTCCTTTTTGTCTCATGCGCACTGCACTCCCCAACAAGACGTGAGATCGTAGTTCTTAGATCTCGGCCTTTGATTTAAATCTAAAGGCCCCGACCTCCCTGTGCTGCGCAAGCTCAGACCTCCACTCTTTTGATCGAACCCTTAGATCTAAATCTAACGGTCCCGACCTCCCTTGCTGTTGCGCATCATATCGCACCTCCTCATGTCCTTTTGATCGCGTGCGTTAAGTCCTCACTGAGGTCCACACCGCTGGATGGAGATCCAACGCTTCGACCTCCCCGCCCTTTTCCTCATGTGCTGCTGACATATGAAATCGGAGGGCTACGACCTCCCATCTCTGATCGTGTGGCTGGGACCTCCTCCCACCACTTAAAACATAACGGTTCAAAAATTGATCCGATGGTTAGACCTCTCCTGTGTCTTATCCAACGGTCACCAGACCTCCCTCGTTTTTCTCCTACCTTGGTCACGCATGCGTTTCGAAGCGGAGTTAATGCGCCAGCCTCTATGCACTGTGGAGACCCGACGTTTATTCGCTCATAATACTTAGTCATCCAATTGACCCTAGTATTATCAACCAAATAAACCTTGTCTCGAGAGATGTATACTTCCCGAGATGCAAGATACATACCTCACACCAAAAGAATGTATCAATTCCATACAACACATAGAACATAAGCAACAAACCGAAGTTAACATTAATATGGAATAGATATTACAAAGAGAGGCCCTTAGGCCAAATAACAATAATTACACAAAGATAACAATGAAGCAAAAGTGCCATAAAGATGGCTATAAAATAAAGCCAATCAGGTGCCTTTAGCCCACAGGCAAGCTCGACCGACCGCCAAGCTAGTCGCTCTCCCAACCACAACACGACTCACAAAAGTAAAGCCCTTTGGGCTCTACCTCCTCTGCAACAAAAGTTGTTAAATGCCAAGCAAATGAGTACAATAAATTGTTTATTGTACTCCGCAAGACTTACGTGTGAGATAACAGAACTATAATTTAGCTACATGCAAGCTTTATTTAAGTGGATGAGGCTTTGGACTCATTTTAGCATAAAGCAACATTTATTTGCAATAACATAATAGATTGAAAGCAATTTGACAAAGCATTTTTAATTGTTGAAATAACAACGAGATAATAACATAGTAACAACAACAAGAACAACCTGAAGTGACTAACCCAAGTCACCACAACAATAGCATGAACTCCCGCTCATACCAACCATGTCAAGTTTTAATTAAAGGTTGTAGTCTAGTCTTGACGACCTTACCAAGCATGTCCATAACCTAGGGCGAGGCTATTCAATAGTTTTATCCCTGCAGGGTGTACCAATGTACCCACACGCCGATCGCCTTTCCTTTAGGCACACTACCTTTGGTATGCCGCAGACGGCTAAGTCCTACGAGACATTTCCAATGGACAATGCTAATTCGAGTCGCACAACCCACGGGAGAAGGAGACATCACACAACCTTCCCGAAGCTAATGCTCCTCCCACATCACACACACATTTTATCTTTAAAACACACCAACCGAGCGACCCCAATTAACACCGCCTAAAGTACTTAGTCAAGAGGGTTCCATATGCCCTCGTGTGGTTAGTACGCAAAATTGCTTGGATCAGTGACGCAAGTACTCGGTCCTTGGGACTCAGCATACCACCACATCCAAAAACCACACCATCCATCCAATATGCCCAAGTCTAAATCAATCTTTTATTTTCAGTTTTGATTTTACAATTAATCAAAGCACAAGTGCTGGACATATAAGAGTAATAATCAGTTTTGAGTGATCAAGACCATCGACTAAGTCGATGATCGCCCATTTCTACCGAAAACTAAGCATGTCTAAGCAATTTAAATCGAAACTACTAAGTGATAAGAGCTCATCCAACGAGCTCCCACCACAGCAAATAACCTAGGCTCATGGTAGTAGAGGATAAACAATTCCTACAGATTATGCAACTATAGGCTTGCTAGCGACATTTAACACAAAGTAGCATGCATACATAGAAGTAAAACAATATATTAAGCTTTAAAGTAATGGGACAATGATGGAAATGATCAAACTGCTTGCCTTGTTGTTGCTGGTCACTTTGTTGCGGAGGGTCACTTCGATCACCACAAATGTCGAAACCTAACGGAAAAGCGAGAAAGAACCGATAAGAACGACGAAAAACAACAAAGACAGCACAACAAACGAACTCCAAATTCTCTGAATTTTCTACAGCAGCAAGAGGGTGATTTTAGGAATTTTGCAACAAGAACCAATTGATTTGGATTCTCAATGCAAAAGTTATGAGCAAAACAAT
Organism: Phyllostachys edulis; assembly: GCA_036346405.1. Lineage (NCBI taxonomy): Eukaryota > Viridiplantae > Streptophyta > Magnoliopsida > Poales > Poaceae > Phyllostachys > Phyllostachys edulis. Next base: position 35,407,060 of record CM070558.1, on the reverse strand, counting down.
TCTGCTCAGCCCTAAAATACCAAACTGCACTATTCACTAATTTAATTATGAGGCAACATTTTCTAGAACAGAAGTGAAGCTGAAATTTTTACTGTAAAACCAGCACCTCATGAGATGAATAACACAATTGAGTTCACCTCATTTGGAGCTATATTGCACTTTCTATAATTTTTCAAAAACAAGAACTTGAACAAAATTATAATGCACAAGTCCTCATTTTCCTAACAGCAACATGCTCAAAACTAATTTTCATAGTGAGTTCATTAATGGAGGAAACCAACAAAGTTGGTCTCACCCAAAAATAATCTACAGAGCATTAGTTATGTATTTTACAAGTTAAGCATTGATTTGAGTGTATATTTAAAGTTGGTTTTAAAATCTAATGGCAAAACTGTGCTCTGGAGCTGAACTCAACTTACAATCATTTTTGGATTAAAGTCAAGTTCAAGACAGAGCTAACACAATTTGAATGACCTCATTTGGAATTAAAATGAAAGAGATATGAAATTCTAAAGTCTATACCTTATTTTAGTTTAACTAAGACCTCACTGGAATTTCTAAAACTCACAAGGGTATGGGAGGACGTGAGCCACAGATCTTAGATCCAACGGCTCAAGACCTCCTAGGAGGTAACGCACACACGCAAGACGTGAAGTCCAGAGGTCCCGGACCTCTTAGCAACACCCATGCGCCAGGTGAGGGAGGTCGTGGCCGCAGATGGAAATCCAACGGACCACAACATAGAGAGGAGGTCCGGACGGACCAGATCTAAAGGGGAGGTCGAGGGAGGTCCTCAAAGGAAGATCTGGGATCTACATCGTCAAGACTCGAGGAGGTCCCAGATGTTCCAGGAGGTCCTCGATGGTTCAGATCGTCCGAGGAGGACCTCCACGATGTACCCGGGAGGTCATGAACACCTCCTAAGGAGGTCTGTCACGGCTCGACGGCCACGATTGCAAGGGAGGTCTTGGACGCTCCAGATCTCCTCGGAGGAGGTATGGACGCCCTGCACCCAGCCGCTTTAACTCGCGCCAGCGCTGACATGAATAAATGCGGCATGACCATGAGGAGGTCCGCGAGAGGAGGTTTTAAATGCGCACAAGAGACAAAGTTTAATGGCATTTATCGCTAACCCCATGATTGCAATGATTGGGCATTTAAAACGGTGAATTTATGTCCTAAAACGACAATGACACGCCGACGTCCCGACAAAATCCCGAAGGAAGAGGATCCTCGCCGGCGATGTAGAGCCCGCCGGTGAGGTCCAATGATACCGTTGGGTCCGCAATAACCATGCGCACTCAATGGTCCTCCTTCAACGGCGGCGACGGCCTTGAACGCCGCCGAGCCGAGAGGTCAAAAGATGACCAAAGACGGCCAAACTACGAAAATGCAAAATGGAGCTCAGCGCGACAATCAAGCGTGTGCTAAAACTTAAGCTCCGCAACATGCATTCAGCGGGTGCCAAGATCTAAAGGACTAACAGGTGTACCGGAGGTCCTAAGGTGCCGGGAGGTCGTGGAGGTGATGACCGGAGTTGGGGAAGGCAAGGAAGCTTCACACCCCAAAGCTCCACCCCAAGCTCGACTTTGTCCACCTCAAAAATGCCCAAACAATTCAAGTTAGGGTTAACTTCCAAGAGGTTTTAGGAGCAAGAGGAGCAAGGTTTGAAAGAGGGAGCCACCGAACTCCCCGAGCTACCGAGAAGCTCCAAGGTCCTTGACAATGGCGGCCAAGATGGGAGGTGAGTTTGGGGGAGGAGCTCACCACGCACAAAGTGCAAGGCCGAGATCAATTGTGTGCAAAGGAAGCCACTGGAGAGTCCCAAGGGGTAACTTATAGCCCGAGGTGAAGGTTAGAGAGCTGGGCTAAGCTCCATGGTGAGCTTAGCCCACGGGTTGGTCCATGGGGTGGACAAGACATAAAGGTTGACAAGGTGGCAGTGTGGCCGACTGATGAGGCGAAAGTTGACCAAGCATTAAATGCGGTCACAGAGAGATGTTATAATGTACCCCAAGGTCGGACACGCATTAATGCATCGCCAGAGCACGATGCGCGCCAGAGGAAGGAGAAGAACAGGAGGTCTTGGTGACCGTTGGATAAGACCTGGGAGAGGTCCTAACCATCGGATCCAATTTTTGAACCGTTATGTTTTAAGTGGCTGGGAGGAGGTCCCAGCCACACGATCAAGGATGGGGAGGTCGTGGCCCTCCGATTTCCTTAATCGCGAAAACGCACGTGAGGAAAAGGGACAGGAGGTCCGAAGCGTTGGATCTCCATCCAACGGTGTGGACCTCCAGTGAGGACTTAACCGCACGCGATCAAAAGGACATGAGGGGAGGTCATGGCCTTTGGATTTAAATCCAAGGGCACACAATGACCGGGGAGGTCTGATATGATGCGCAACAGGCAAGGGAGGTCAGGACCGTTAGATTTAGATCTAAGGGTTCCGATCAAAAGAGGTGGAGGTCCTGAGCTTGCGCAACGCACAAGGGAGGTCAGGGCCTTTAGATTTAGATCTAAGGGCTACGATCTCACGTGCGCTGGGGAGGTCTGGTGCGCATGAGACAAAAAGGAGGTCGTGACCGTAGATTTTAATCTAACGGTGCACAACAAAAGATGGGGGAGGTTGTGAGTGCTTGATAGCACGGGGAGGTCGTGAGCTGTTGGATTTGATCCAATGGCTACGACCTTGGTTAGGTGGGAGGTTTGTTTAGTTTAACAGTGAGGGAAGGTCAGGGCCATGGATCTTGGATCCAAGGGCTATGACCTCACGTAGGTGGGAGGACCTGACCGAGTATGTTGAGGAGGAGGTCGTGGCTGTTGGATTTGATCCAACGGCTACGACCTCAACAAGGTGGGATGACCTCGCTGCGATGGTTTAACAGCTCGAGGAGGTCTTTGAGGTTTAACACACAGGGGAGGTCATGACCGTGGATCTTTGATCCAACAGTTCACGACTGATGAGGTGGGAAAGCCTTTGCGGTGTTGACCATGAGGAGGTTTGGCGCCCACGTTGACCCGAGGAGGTCCACGCGGTCGTGAGGACTTCAAGGAGGTCTGGTGCGTTTGTTGAGGGGAGGTCGTGGTGGGATTTGGATCCAGGGCTCGACCTCATCAAATGGGGAAGGAGGTCGATGGGGTTGGGCTGGACCACTTTGCAAAGTGGCTAGCCCAAGGAACAGTGTAGGCTTTTAAATTTAGTTTTTAACAAATTGAAACTTAGCAGAATTATTTGAGATAGCAAATGAACTCCAAATTTGATGAAATTTTAACTGGAGCTTGCTGACAATGAGAGTAACCTTGCATAAAATTTCCAGAGGTTATTATGCAATGCATTTTTCTCAGGAAATTCATGAAGGTTGTTTAAAGGATTGTTTTGCCTCCAAAATTTATCAAACTAGTTTTACAACTTGTGATATTTTTCAGAGGGTCCCATATCAGTTTGGGACCAAGGAAAATATATTCCAAATGTTTGGCACAAGATTTAGATAATTGGAAAATGAGTTTGATTTTTGGTCAACAAGAGCTTTGTGTTTTTGGATTACACAACTCTTGGACAAGAATTACATAAGAGATTAGGGTTTTCAAGATGTGAGAAAAGTTTTAATTTCTACACATATAATTATACTTGAATAACCCCAATTATACATTTGGGATGTTACAAAATCTCCCCCTTACAGAAATCTCGCCCCAAGATTTGGCTCACTTGGTAAAGAAAGATGGATAGTCCGCACGCAGACGATCTTCTCTTCCCAAGTAGCCTCATCCTCGTAATGGTTTGACCACTGAACTTTAAGGAACTTGATGGTCTTATTCCTTGTCCTTCGCTCAGACTCATCGAGTCTGCGAACAGGTGCTCGCGATAGGTCAAATCGGGTTGACATCGAGAGTTTCCAACGGAGCTTCCTCGGTTGGAACACGGAGGCACTTCTTAAGCCGGGACACATGGAAAACATCATGTACCCTCAAGTGCAGCCGGCAACTCCAACTTATAGGCAACAGCTCCTTCTTCTCGATAACGCGGTAGGGACCGACATATCGAGGAGCCAACTTGCCCTTGACGCCAAACGTTGATGGCCCTTCAAAGGAGAGACTTTGAGATAAACAAAGTCATTAGGCTCAAAACATAACTCACGCCGACGGCGGTCCGCATAGCTCTTTTGCTCGATTGAGCTGTAAGCAAACGCCACGAATAAGCCGGACTTGGCGCCGCCTCATTGATTGAGTCCGGCCAAAGAGAGGTCTCTCACCGGTCTCTCACCAGTTCAACGGGTTCTACACTTTCTCCCGCATAAGGCCTCAAATGGTGCCATGCCGAGACCGGCCCGAAAGTCGTTGTTATAAGAAAACTTCGGCGAATGGCAAGCATTTCTCCCAATGCTTCCCATATGAAAGGACACAAGCACGAAGCATGTCTTCCAAAACTTGGTTGACCCTCTCGTCCGACCATCGGTTTGGGGTGAAATGCCGTCTTTGAAAGCAAGACGAGTGCCCATAGCCTCTTGCAAGCTATGCCAAAACGAGACGTGAAAAGGATCCACGATCCGACACGATCGTTTTGACACCGTGCAAACTCACGATCCGGGCGATGTAGAGTTCCGCCAAAAGACCTACGAAGGTCGGTCTTGACGGGAAGGAAATGTGCCACCTTAGTCAATCGATCGATGACGACCCAAATGGCATCATTCTTCTTGGGGACGGGGTAGACCGGTGATGAAATCCATTCCGATCGAATCCCACTTCCACTCGAGAATAGGCAAAGGTCAAGCGATCCCGCAGACGCGATGCTTGGCCTTGACACGACAACACGCGTCGCACTCGGCAACGAACTTCGCAATCTCCCTCCTCATTCGGGTCCACCAAAATCTCTGGCGGAGATCTTGATACATCTTTGTGGCCCCGGATGAATGGATAAAGGCGAATCATGGGCTTCATGGAGGATTAAATTCCGCAACTCCATGTCCTTTGGAACCACAAGGCGTTGTTCGAACCTCACGACGCCATGCTCATCCTCGAGAAGCACTTGGTTGTTCCGTTCTTGACATTTGCCTTAATGTGGCTCACTCCAACATCCGATCGCCGAGCGGACTTGATCCGATCCACCAAGGTTGGTTGCACAACCAAGGCAGCGAGAGAACCACTCTCAACTAAACCCAAGTTGAGACGCTGAAACTCTTCCGAAGAGCGGGTCAAGCTCCTCGACAACAAGGCATGGCAATGCGCTTTATGACTAAGCGCATCGGCAACGACATTAGCCTTGCCCGGATGGTAGTGTATACCCATGTCATAATTCTTGATCAACTCCAACCATCTCCTTTGCCTGAGGTTCAGGTCAGGCTGGGTGAACAAATACTAAAGGCTCTTGTGATCCGAATACACTTCACAACGATTACCGATTAGGTAATGTCGCCAAATCTTAAGTGCATGAATCACAGAAGCCAACTCCAAGTCATGAGTAGGGTAGTTAAGTTCATGAGGTCTCAATTGCCTTGATGCATAGGCCACTACCTTGCCTTCTTGCATAAGGACACAACCGAGGCCTCGACGAGAAGCATCGCAAAAGATATCGAAGCTTCGATGGATATCAGGAAGAACAAGAACGGAGCGGTGGTCAAACGCTTTTGAGTATTTGGAAACTTTCTCACACTCAGCGGACCACACGAACTTCTTGTCCTTCTTGAGCAACTCCGTCATCGGCCATGATCTTGGAGAAGTTCTCGATAAGCGGCGATAATATCCCGCTAAATCGAGAAAACTCCGCACATCGGTGACCAAAGCAGTTGACTCCATGAAAGAACATCGCTGACCTTGCTAGGATCAACGGCTCGCCTCCGCTGAAAGAATATGGCCTAAGAAGGCCACTTCCTTCAACTGAATCGCGACTTGTCAACTTGCATCTGGTGGTGCTCACGTAGCTTGCCTAACACAAGCTTCAGATGCTCGGCGTGTTCCTCATCGTTCTGGGAGTAGATAAGGATATCATCGATGAAGACCACGACAAACTTATCCAAATACTCCATGAATACCGAATTCATGAGGTTCATGAACAAGGCAGAGCATTGGTTAAGCGAATGACATGACAAAGTATTCGTACAAGCCGTGGCGAGTAGAGAACGCCGTCTTTGGAATATCCTCAGGCCGAATCCGAACCTGATGATATCCCACTCTCAAATCAATCTTGGAGAAAACTCGAGCTCCAGTCAATTGATCGAAGAGATCGTCAATGCGGGGCAAAGGATACTTGTTCTTTACCGTCACTTCATTAAGTGGGCGGTAATCGACACACATGCGCAAAGTACCGTCCTTCTTCTTTACGAAGATTGCTGGACAACCCCAAGGAGATGAGCTAGGGCGGATGAAACCCTTCTCTTGCAGCTCACTTAACTGCTTCTTCAATTCTACCAACTCATTCGGTGGCATCCGATAAGGCCTCTTTGAGATAGGGGCGGTACCAGGAGCCAACTCAATGACAAACTCGAGGTCTCGAACGGGTGGCATCCCGGAAGATCATGGGAAAGACATCAACGAAGTCACGAACTGTTGGGACTTCGCTAATATCTAGAGCGGCTTCGCTTCAAGCGAAGAGATGCGGATCTAGCGACTTCGGCGAGCTTAACCCGCCGCCAGAGGACTAGATAGAGATGAGCTTCTGGCGCAATCGATTTGCCCCATGTCTTTGGGACAACCAATCCATGCCAAGAATCACATCAAGACTCATTGAATGGAGAAGGATAAGGTTTGCTAAGAAACCTACGCCGATCTCGATAGGACATCCTACACTCGGATTCACTCTCAACTCCGAACCAGAGAGCGAATGAGTAAGCGGGGCCGACAATGGAGAGAAAAGAAGCTCTCCAACAGCAAAGAAAAGACTCGAAAACAAATGAATGAGATGCTCTGAATCAAACAAAACAAGATGGCGGGATGAGAGTTAACGAAAGTGTACCTAGCACGACGCCGGGTGCCTCTGAGCCTCCTCTGTGGTGACGGCGTTGACGCGACCACTACCCACGCCTTGGGTAGTCGGGCGATCTTCGTCCCGAGATGCACCACCTCCTCCCGCGCCTCCATTAGGACGAGGGCTGCTCTGTCTTCTTAGGGCATTGGTTCGCATAATGCCCCTTCGATTGCATGAGAAGCATGTGACCCGGCACCGGGTTATGGGGCCGCTCACGACTTCGCAGTGCGTGGATCGAGACACGGCCTGTGATGGACGAGGAACAGGGGCAGGTGACCTCGGGGGCGCCGAAGAGTGAGAGTGGTACCCTGAGATCGCCCGGCGGGACGGAGAACCGGCCTGGATGACTTATGGGCCTCCCACTTGCGCTTGCGGGAGTCCATAAGCTCTCGAGCCGCATGCTCAGCGACGATCGCCTTGTCGAGCAAGGTCTGGAAATCAGGGAAGTCGACAATGGATAGCTTGTCCTTCAGCTCCTCAGACAAGCCACGCCTGAACTTGGCCTGCTTAGCCATATCAGTGGCCACGTCCTCAGGAGCATAACGAGCTAGATGGTTGAACTTGTAGACATACTCCATGGCTGAGCTACGCCCTTGCTTGAGCGAAGAAACTCCCCTTCTTGATCTCCATCAAGCCGGGCAGGATGTGAGCCCGACGGAAGGCAGTACGAAACTCCTCCCAAGAAACGGTATGGTCTGCGGGCTGCATGGCGAGAAAGCTCTCCCACCATGACAAAGCTGCACCCTCCAGCTGGTGCGATGCAAACAGCGCCTTCTCGTGCTCGCATCTGCGCGATCTGGCTTCGCTCCACAAGACGGCCAATCGTCCACATCCAAAGGGTCCTCGGACCGGGAAAGGTAGGGGCTGAGTACGAAGAAACTCCGCGAGTCCTCCACGCGGTGATGGGCATTCACGCCCGGATCCTGAAGCTCCGGTAAGTGCAGTGGTGTTGCGCGATGACGTCCAGTAGAACTCTCCTGTCATCCGCGCAGTTGCGCTCGATCTGAAGAAGAACCTCGGCCATGGTCGGAGGAGGAGGAAGCTCCTCGTCCCGACCAGCCGATCGCCTTGGCCGCTACGAAAAGGCCCGCCATCTGTTACAATGAAATTTGGTTAGCAACTAGACCCAAAAACAAAGCCTTAAGGAAAGCAAAGCCAACGACTAGGGGAATGGAATATCACCCCAACCGAAAGCCAAAATCAGCGGTTATTTAAACTTTAAAAAGCTTCTAAAAGACTCTAAAACAGCCAAGAAACACCAAACGAAGGCTCAACTTCTCAATTCAACTAACCCGTATTGAATGAACGAGTAATTGGTCGAGAAGATCAAAAATCAGATTGTAAGATGAGATCTAAAACTATTAGAGAGCAAGGTTAATGCAGCGAAATAAGTGTTAGATACTTAGCTAACTAGTATCACATCTTACCCTTTTATTCCCACAAGTTTTAGTTGATTAACCTCTCATTATCTATCCTAATTAGAAACCTTTGAGACTGCTGTCCGGAAATTTGATGCTTGCTGTCCAGGTTTCGCATCCAAGCTCCTTGTCGAATCACCGACTCCAGAACTTCAAAACCTTGTAGTGGGCAGCTCACACTTCAATTTGCCAATCTCATTGGTTCTCCCAAAAACCCAGTGTTACTCGATAACAACTATTTTGTAGAAGGGAAGAGAGGAAAACAACTTTTAAAACTCAAATTAGAGTGGGATGAGAAGAGAAAGCTAAGATAGGTAAGGAATAAAATCCGAGAATTTCCTAAGCTTTCAAAACTCATTTGATGCTTTGAAAATAGGTTTTCAAAATATCCTAAGGCGACCAAGCTTATGCGTTACTACGGTCATAACGGCTCGATACCAACTTTTGTGAGACCCCGACGTTTATTAGGCTCATAATACTTAGTCATCCAATTGACCCTAGTATTATCAACCAAATAAACCCGGTCTCGAGAGATGTATACTTCCCAGAATGCAGTATACATACCTCACAACAAAAGAATGTATCAATTCCATACAACACATAGTACATAAGCAACAAACCAGAAGTTAACATTAATATGGAATAGATATTACAAAGGAGAGGCCCTTAGGCCAAATAACAATAGTTACAAAAAGATAACAGCGGAAGCAAAAGTGCCATAAAGATGGCCCAAAATAAGAGCCAACCAGTGTGCCTTTAGCCCACAAGGCAACTGACCGGACCGCCAAGCTAGTCGCTCTCCCAACCACAAGACGACTCACAAAAGTAAAGCCCTTTGGGCTCTACCTCCTCTGCAACAAAGTTGTTAAGCAAAGCAAATGAGTACAATAAATTGTTTATTGTACTCGCAAGACTGACGTGTAAGATAACAGAACTATAATTTAGCTATATGCAAGCTTTATTTAAGTGGATGAGGCTTTGGACTCATTTTAGCATAAAGCATCATTTATTTGCAATAACATAATAGATTGAAAGCAATTTGACAAAGCATTTTTAATTGTTGAAATAACAACGAGATAAATAACAAAGTAACAACAACAAGAACAACCTGGAAGTGACCAACCCAAGTCACCACAACAATAGCATGAACTCCCCGTTCATACCAACCATGTCAAGTTTTAATTAAAGGTTGTAGTCTAGTCTTGAACGACCTTACCAAGCATGTCCATAACCTAGGACGAGGCTATTCAATAGTTTTATCCTGCAGGTGTACCACTGTACCCACACGCCGATCCGCCTTTCCTTTAGGCACACTACCTTTGGTATGCTTGCACGGCTAAGTCCTACGAGACATTTCCAATGGACAATGCTAATTCGAGTCGCACAACCCACGGGAGAAGGAGACATCACACAACCTTCCCGAAGCTAATGCTCCCCTCCCACATCACACACACATTTTATCTTTAAAAACACACCAACCGAGCGACCCCAATTAACACCGCCCAAAGTACTTAGTCAAGAGGGGTTCCATATGCCCCTCGTGTGGTTAGTACGCAAAATCGCTTGGCTTAGTGACCCAAGTACTCGGTCCTTAGGGACCCAGGCATACCACCACATCCAAAAACCACGCCATCCATCCAATATGCCCAAGTCTAAATCAATCTTTTATTTTCAGTTTTTGATTTTACAAATTAATCAAAGCACAAGTGCTGGACATATAAGAGTAATAATCAGTTTTGAGTGATCAAGACCATCGACTAAGTCGATGATCGCCCATTTCTACCGAAAACTAAGCATGTCTAAGCAATTTAAATCGAAACTACTAAGTGATAGGAGCTCATCCAACGAGCTCCCACCACAGCAAATAACCTAGGCTCATGGTAGTAGAGGATAAACAATTCCTACAGATCATGCAACTATAGGCTTGCTAGCGACATTTAACACAAAGTAGCATGCATACATAGAAGTAAAACAATATATTAAGCTTTAAAGTAATGGGACAATGATGGAAATGATCAAACTGCTTGCCTTGCTGTTGCTGGTCACTTTGTTGCGGAGGGTCACTCTCGGGATCACCACAAATGTCGAAACCTAACGGAAAAGCGAGAAAGAACCGATAAGAACGACGAAAAACAACAAAGACAGCACAACAAACGAACTCCAAACACTCTGAATTTTCTACAGCAGCAAGAGGGTGATTTTTAGGGAATTTAGCAACAAGAACCAATTGATTTGGATTCTCAATGCAAAAGTTATGAGCAAAACAATTCTGCTCAGCCCTAAAAATACCAAACTGCACTATTCACTAATTTAATTATGAGGCAACATTTTCTAGAACAGAAGTGAAGCTGAAATTTTTACTGTAAAACCAGCACCTCATGAGATGAATAACACAATTGAGTTCACCTCATTTGGAGCTATATTGCACTTTCTATATTTTTCAAAAACAAGAACTTGAACAAAATTATAATGCACAAGTCCTCATTTTCCTAACAGCAACATGCTCAAAACTAATTTTCGCAGTGAGTTCATTAATAGAGGAAACCAACAAAGTTGGTCTCACCCAAAAATAATCTACAAAGCATTAGTTATGTATTTTACAAGTTAAGCATTAATTTGAGTGTATATTTAAAGTGAGTTTTAAAATCTAATGGCAAAACTGTGCTCTGGAGCTGAACTCAACTTACAATCATTTTTGGATTAAAGTCAAGTTCAAGACAGAGCTAACACAATTTGAATGACCTCATTTGGAATTAAAATGAAAGAGATATGAAATTCTAAAGTCTATACCTTATTTCAGTTTAATTAAGACCTCACTGGAATTTCTAAAACTCACAAGGGTATGGGAGGACGTGAGCCACAGATCTTAGATCCAACGGCTCAAGACCTCCCAGGAGAACATCACACACGCGCACGTGAAGTCTAGAGGTCCTGGACCTCTTAGCAACACCCATGCGCCAGGTGAGGGGAGGTCGTGGCCGTAGATGGGAAATCCAACGGACCACAACATAGAGAGGAGGTCCGGAACGGACCAGATCTGATCGAGGGAGGTCCTCAACGGTTGGGATGTCCTCGAGGAGGTCCCAGCGGAGGCCCTCAACGTCACAGACCTCCAGGGAGGTCTGGACGGCTACGATTGCGCAAGGGAGGTCTTGGACGCTCCAGATCTCCTCGGAGGAGGTCCGGGCGTCCTGCACTCAGAAGCCTTTAACTCGCGCACGCGCTTGGACATGAATAAATGCGCGCGGGACCATGAGGAGGTCCGCGCGAGGGAGGTTTTAAATGCGCACAAGAGACAGGTTTAATGGCATTTATCGCTAACCCCATGATTGCAATGATTGGGCACTTAAAACGGTGAATTTATGTCCTAAAAACGACAATGACACGCCGGGGGCGTCGACAAAATCCCGAGCGGGAAGAGGTGATCTCGCCGGCGATGTAGAGCCCGCCGGTGAGGTCCATGATACCGCGGTCCGCAATAACCATGCGCACTAATGGTCCTCCTCTCAACGGCGGCGACAACCTTGAACGCCGCCGAGCCGGAGAGGTCAAAAGATGACCAGCACGGCCAAACTACGAAAATGCAAAATGGAGCTCCGCGCGACAATCAAGCGTGTGCCAAAACTTAAGCTCCGCAACATGCATTCAAGCGGGTGCCAGCATCTAAAGGACTAACAGGGGGTGTACCTGGAGGTCCTAAGGTGCTGGGGAGGTCGTGGAGGTGATGACCGGAGTTGGGGAAGGCAGTGAAGCTTCACAGCCCAAAGCTCCAGCCCCAAGCTCGACTTTGTCCACCTCTGAAAAATGCCCAAACAATTCAAGTTAGGGTTAACTTCCAAGAGGTTTTTAGGAGCAAGAGTGAGCAAGGTTTGAAAGAGGGAGCCACTGGAACTCCTGAGCTACCGAGAAGCTCCAAGGTCCTTGACAATGGCAGCCAAGATGGGAGGTGAGTTTGGGGGTGAGGAGCTCAGCCACGCACAAAGTGCAAGGCTGAGATCAATTGTGTGCAAAGGAAGCCACGGGAGAGTCCCAAGGGGTAACTTATAGCCTGAGGTGAAGGTTATGAGCTGGGGCTAAGCTCCATGGTGAGCTTAGCCCACGGGTTGGTCCATGGGGTGGACAAGACATAAAGGTTGACAAGGTGACAGGGCTGAGCTGACCAATGAGGCGGAAAGTTGACCTGCATTAAATGCGGTCACAGAGAGTCATATAATGTACCCCAAGGTCGACACGCATTAATGCATCGCTCGAGCTGCATGCGCCATCGCCAGGAAGGAGAAGAACAGGGAGGTCTTGGTGACCGTTGGATAAGACACAGGAGAGGTCCTAACCATCGGATCCAATTTTTGAACCGTTATGTTTTAAGTGGTGGGAGGAGGTCCCACCACACGATCAAGGATGGGAGGTCGTGGCCCTCCGATTTCATAATCGCAAAAACGCACGTGAGGAAAAGGGACAGAGGTCCAAGCGTTGGATCTCCATCCAACGGTGTGGACCTCCAGTGAGGACTTAACTGCACGCGATCAAAAGGACATGAGGGGAGGTCATGGCCTTTGGATTTAAATCCAAGGGCACGATCGATGGGGAGGTCTCGATATGATGCGCATGACAAGGGAGGTCGGGACCGTTAGATTTAGATCTAAGGGTTCCGATCAAAAGAGGTGGAGGTCTGAGCTTGCAACGCACAAGGGAGGTCGTGGCCTTTAGATTTAGATCTAAGGGCTACGATCTCACGTCTTGTTGGGAGGTCTGTGCGCATGAGACAAAGGAGGTCGTGGACCGTAGATTTTAATCTAACGGTGCACAACAAAAGATGGGGAGGTTGTGAGTGCTTGATAGACGGGAGGTCGTGAGTGTTGGATCTGATCCAACGGCTCGACCTTGGTTAGGTGGGAGGTTTGTTTAGTTTAACGGTGAGGGAGGTCGGGGCCATGGATCTTGGATCCAAGGGCTATGACCTCACGTGAAATGGGAGGACTGACCGAGTATGTTGAGGAGGAGGTCGTGGCTGTTGGATTTGATCCAACAGCTACGACCTCAACAAGGTGGGATGACCTCGCTGCGATGGTTTAACAGCTCGAGGAGGTCTTTGAGGTTTAACACACAGGGGAGGTCATGACCGTGGATCTTTGATCCAACGGTTACGACCTGATGAGGTGGGAAAGCCTTTGCGGTGTTGACCGCGGAGGAGGTTTGGCGCCCACGTTGACCCGAGGAGGTCCACGCGGTCCAGAGGACTTCGAAGGGGAGGTCCTGGGTGCGTTTGTTGAGGGGGAGGTCGTGGCTGTTGGATTTGGATCCAACGGCTACGACCTCATCAAGGTGGGGAAGGAGGTCAGATGGGGTTGGGCTGGACCAGCTTTGCAAAGTGGCTAGCCCAAGGTACAGTGTAGGCTTTTAAATTTAGTTTTTAACAGCTGAAACTTAGCAGAATTATTTGAGATAGCAAATGAACTCCAAATTTGATGAAACTTTAACTGGAGCTTGCTGACAATGAGAGTAACCTTGCATAAAATTTCCAGAGGTTATTATGCAATGCATTTTTCTCAGGAAATTCATGAAGGTTGTTTAAAGGATTGTTTTGCCTCCAAAATTTATCAAACTAGTTTTACAACTTGTGATATTTTTCAGAGGGGTCCCATATCAGTTTGGGACCAAGGAAAATATATTCCACATGTTTGGCATAAGATTTAGACAACTGGAAAATGAGTTTGATTTTTGGTCAACAAGAGCTTTGTGTTTTTGGATTACACAACTCTTGGACAAGAATTACATAAGAGATTAGGGGTTTTCAAGATGTGAGAAAAAGTTTTAATTTCTACACATATAATTATACTTGAATAACCCCAATTATACATTTGGGATGTTACATCATCTCACCGTTGAGGACCTCCCCTTTAGATCTGGTCTGTTCCGGACCTCCTTTCTGTGTTGTGGTCCGTTGGATCTCCCATCTACGGCCACGACCTCCCCCTCACCTCGCGCATGTGAGTTGCTAAGAGGTCCAGGACCTCTGGACTTCATGTGCGCGTGTGTGATGTTCTCCTGGGAGGTCTTGAGCCGTTGGATCTGAGATCTGTGGCTCTCGTCCTCCCATACCCTTGTGAGTTTTAGAAATTCCAGTGAAGTCTTAGTTATAGACTGAAATAAGGTATAGACTTTAGAATTTCATATCTTCTTCGTTTTAAATCCTTTTGAGGTCATTCAAATTGTGTTAGCTCTGTCTTGAACTTAACTTTAATCCAAAAATGATTGTAAGTTGAGTTCAGCTCCAGAGCACAGTTAGCCACTAGGTTTTAAAACTCCCTTTGAATATACACTCAAAATTTATGTTTAACTTGTAAAACCCATAACTAATGCTCTGTAGGTTATTTGTGAGTAAACCCAATTTTGTTAGCTTCCTCTAACAATGAACTCACTGTGAGAATTAGTTCTGAGCATGTTGCTGTTATAGAAATGAGGACTTGTGCATTATAATTTTGTTCAAGTTCTTGTTTTTGAAAAATTATAGAAAGTGCATAATAGCTCCAAATGAGATGAACTCAATTGTGTTATTCATCTCATGAGGTGCTGGTTTTACAATAAAAATCTCAGCCTCACCACTTTTCTAGAAAATGTTGCCTCATAATTAAATTAGTGAATAGTGCAGTTTGGTAATTTTTAGGGCTGAGCAGAATTGTTTTGCTCATATCTTTTGCATTGAGAATCCAAATCCATTGGTTCTTGTTGCAAAATTTCCTAAAATCATCCCTTGCTTCTGTAGAAAATTCAGGGTATTTGGAGTTTGTTTGCTGTGCTGTCTTTGTTGCCTTTCATCGTTCTTATCGGTTCTTTATCGCTTTTCCGTTAGGTTTCGACATTTGTGGTGATCCCGAGAGCGACCCTCTGCCACAATTTGAGCAACAGCAACAAGGCAAGCAGTTTGACCATTTCCCATCATGTCCCATTACTTTAGAGCTTAATACTTTGTTTTACTTCTATGTATGCATGCTACTTTGTGTTAAATTTCGTTAGTAATCCTATAGTCGCATAATCTGTAGGAATTCTTTATCCTCTACTACCAATGAGCCTAGGTTATTCGCTGTGGTTTGAGCTCGTTGGATGAGCTCTTATCACTTAGTAGTTGCGTTTCCTACTGCTTAGACATGCTTAGCTATCGGTAGTATTGGGCGATCATCGACTTAGTCGATGATCTTGATCACTCAAAAATGATTATTACTCCTATATGTCCAGCACTTGTGCTTTGATTAATTTGTAAAATCAAAAGCTGAAAATAAAAGATTGATTTAGACTTGGGCATATTGGATGGATGGTGCGGTTTTTGGAATGTGGTGGTATGCCTGGGTCCCTAAGGACCGAGTACTTGGGTCACTAAGCCAAGCGCTTTTGCGTACTAACCACGCGAGGGGCATATGGAACCCCTCTTGACTAAGTACTCTAGGAGGTGTTAATTATGAGCGAGCTCGGTTGGTGTGTTTTCAAAAACAAATGTATATGTATAGTGTGGGAGGGGAGCATTAGCTTCCGGGAAGGTTGTGTGATGTCTCCTTCTCCCCGTGGGTTGTGCAGCTCGTAATTAGCATTCATCCTTTGGAAAGGTCTCGTAGGACTTAGCCGTGCCAGCACACCTTCGGAAGTGTGCGTAAAGGAAAGGCGGTCTGACGTGTGGGTACAGTGGTACACCCTGCAGGGATAAAACTATTCGAATAGCCTCGTCCTAGGTTATGGACATGCTTGGTAAGGTCGTTCAAGACTAGTCTCAAACTTTTAATTAAAACTTGATGGGTTGGTATGAATGGATGTTCATGCTATTGTTGTGGTGACTTGGGTTAGTCACTTCCAGGATTGTTCTTGTTGTTGTTATTATGTTATTATCGCGTTGTTATTTCAACAATTAAAATGCTTTGTCAAATTGCTTTCAATCTACTATGTTATTGCAAATGAAACTTGCTTTATGCTAAAATGAGTCCAAAGCCTCATCCACTTAAATCAAGCTTGCATGTAGCTAAATTATAGTTCTGTTATCTTACGTCGGTCTTGCAGTACAATAAACAAGTTATTGTACTCATTTGCTTTGCTTAACAACTTTGTTGCAGAGGAGGTAGAGCCCAAAGGGCTTTACTTTTCTGAAATGTCTTGGTGGTTGGGAGAGCGACTAGCTTGGCGGTCCGGTCGATTGCCTTGTGGGCTAAAGGCACACCGTTGGCTCTTATTTTGGCCATCTTTATGGCACTTTTGCTTCCGCTGTTATCTTTTTGTAACTATTGTTATTTGGCCTAAGGGCCTCTCTGTTGTAATATCTATTCCATATTAATGTTAACTTCTGGTTTGTTGCTTATGTACTATGTGTTGTATGGAATTGATGCATTCTTTTGTTGTGAGGTATGTGTACTGCATTCTGGGAAGTATACATCTCTCGAGACCGAGTTTATTTGGTTGATAATACTAGGGTCAATTGGATGACTAAGTATTATGAGCCTAATAAATCCGGGTGCTCACACCTTGATCACACAAAACTATTATTCTATTATGTCCAGCAATTATGCTTTGTTACTTTGTGAAGAAATAAAAATGAAAACAAAAATGTTATTGACTTGGGCACAATGGATGTTTGCTGTGATCTCATGGTGTGTTGGAATGGTGCCTAAGTCCCTAAGGACCGAGTTATTTGGGTCACTAAACCGAGCAATTTGCGTGTAACCACACGAGGGGCATATGGGACCTCTCTTGACTTAGTACTTTGGCGTGTATTACCTCCGAGTCGTAGGTGTGTGTGTGTGTGTGTGTGTGTGTGTGTTGAAAAAGAAACTTGTGTTATGTGTTGGGTGAGCGGGAGTGGAATCCGGTTAGGTTCTCCACACCGAAGGGCGTTGTAGTTGTCCGTAATCTTTACCCTACTGTGGTAGTTGACTTGCGGCTTTACAATGGCTCTATCTCAACGTATGGGTTTCTGTCCATACGGGCGGCTCGTAGTTAATACGCAATATTGGAACTGTCTCGTAGGACTTAGCCGTACCGGCATACCAAAGGAAGTGTGCTAAATCATGTGGCGAAAAGGCGGTCTGACGTGTGGGTACATTGGTACACCCCTGCAGGGATAAATCTATTCGAATAGCCTCGTCCTAGGTTATGGACATGCTTGGCAAGGTCATTCAAGAACTAGACTAAACCATTTAATTAAAACTTGTTGGGTGGTATGAATTGGGTAATTCATGCTATTGTTGTGGTGACTATTGGGTTAGTCACTTCTAGGTTGCCTCACTGTTGTTATTATTATTGTATCGTTGTTACTTCAACAATTAAAAATGCTTTTGTCAAATTGCTTTAAGTCTATTACATTATTGCAAATGAAAACTTGCTTTGTGCTAAAAGTAAGTCCAAAGCCTCATCCACTTAAATAAAGCTTGCATGTAGCTAATTATGGGCTATTACCCTTACACGTCAGTCTTGCGAGTACATTTTTGTACTCATTTGCTTTGCTTAACTTTAATTTTTGTAGAGGAAGAAGTGGATCCCCAAGGGATGCACTTTTGTGAGATGTGCTTCGGTTTCGACGACTAGGTTGGTGGCTTGGTTGGTTGCCTTGTGGGCTATTGGCAAACCAATTGGCTCTTTTGTTATTGCCATCTCATGGCTTTTGCTTCCACTTGTGTTTATCTCTTTAGTTGTATTTGGCCGGTCGGCCTCTCTTTTGTAATAACTTGGTATTGTATGTCTTTTATTCAATCTAGTTCGTGCTTGAGTTCTATGTTTGTATGGAATTGATGCATGACTTTGTAAAAGGGTGTATGTACAGCACTTCTGGGATGTACATATTTTTCCGAGGCACGGGATATTGTGTTTGTGATGCTCGGGTCGGTGGTTCGACCGAGCATCTTAGGCTCAATCTCCTGGGGTCTCAAAACAGGTATGCTCATTTCCTCCATACATAACTCTATTGTAGTCTTCCTTTGTTTCAAATGGCAGAGGATAACTTTTTGGAATCATGTAGCTCGTTCGTCGCCTATGTTGCTGAGGGAGGGGCATACAAGGGATCAAGCACCACACTGCAACACAGGACGTGATTTCCGCTACGCGTTACAACACAATAATCCTACATCATACTTTGTAATAATACGTCTCGAACTTACTATGCCTATATATGTAATTCTATTTTTGCAGTGACACCATCAAAAACAAGATCATCTACGTGCATTCTACGTTTGCCATCATATGTAGCAAATCATGAGTGCTAAGATGAAGGATCCTGAGGTTTGTCAATCTCGCGATAATTATTTTCTAATTATAAATTTAAATATATATGCTTACTACTTTACTCTTGCCAGTGACAGGGCTTGATCATATATTTAGATGCACTTGTTCTAAAAGAGGTCTCAGAGGTTCGAGGGAAGCTGTAGGGCTTCATCAAGACAGAGATCATTAGTGCCGATAGAGAGTTTCACTCTATCGACACCTCTGAACCACCTTCAAACAATTGATTCAATTGTAATTCACTTTTAGTAGCTGTAATTCAATTGTAACTCTAGCGACAATACTTGAACATTTTCTTTTGTGATTGATTTTGAGTTGTAAATGATCACTTTGAGTGTCAACAATTGATTCATCTATGCTGTATCTGTTTTCTGCCTGCTTGTTTTCAGAGGGCATGGCTAGCAATTCCTAAGGCTAGCCGAAAATCAGAAAAATGTAGTTAGGTATAAGGAACTATCACAGTCGGTTTCAACAAAAAGCTGTCTGTGAAGGGATAGTATCACAAACGGTTTCCACTACAAACCTTCTGTGATACGTAGGATAACACAGACGGTTCTATTTACAAACCGTATGTGCTATTTCTCCAATCACAGACGGTTTGTAAATAGAGATGTCTGTGTTATCCTACGTATCACAGACGGTTTGTAGTGGAAACCGTCTGTGATACTATCCCTTCACAGACGGTTTCAATTAAAATCCGTCTGTGTTGTTCAAAAACCATCTGTGATAATCGACTGTTATCATAGACACACAAATTCAGACGGTTCAAACATCGTCTATGATGACCCTGTCTATACTAGTGCCACTTGATTACCTGTGGGCATGTCGAATGGCTTCCACGAGTTTGTTTTGTTCCACTGCAAGTTTACCTGGTCGTCGACCTAGTCGTGATTTTAGCCCTACACAGCAAGCTCTATAAAACCTTGACCATAAGGTCCTTTTGCTGATAATAATATTATTTTGTCTACTTCTTAAGCTATTTCATTGTATGGATATAATTTTATCTATGTTGCAACTGTGTGGACTAGCTATTGATCATGGGACTAGTTCAGAATGCACAAAGGGTCCAGGGGTTGCATACTCAGGGTCCCGACAAAGACCGTGACCTTGCAAGCTCTGTCTAGTAAAGAGTTGGTCTTTCAAGGAAGTGCTCCGTCTGATTATTTGTTTGTATTCTCTAGTTTGTTTCCTAGCTGACAAGCATCACGAATTGCATTGCTTTGGTCTCGTGACACAAAGTTGAGTTCTTCCTTGCATATCGAGGAGATTCCCGTGGTGAATGAATACCCTGATGTCTTCCCTGCAGTGCTTCCAAGGATGCCACCAGAACGGAATGTGGAATTCTGGATTGACCTCATTCCTAGCACTCATCCTATTTCTTTGTCTCCGTATCATTTGGCTCGACCCTTTCAGGATGAGTTGAAGAAGCAGTTGGACGATTTGTTGTCCAAAGGAATGATCGGGCGTATTGTGTCGCCATGGGGAGCGCTCGTTCTTTTCACAAAGAAGAAAGATGGAAGTTAGCGTATGTGCGTGGATTATCGCACTCTCAATAAGGCAACTATCAAGAATAAGTACCCTTTACCTCGTATTGAGGATCTTTTTGATCAAATGAAGGGAGCTAAGGTGTTCTCTAAGATTAACCTTCAGTCGGGGTACAATCAAATATGTGTATGAGAGCAAGATATTGAGAAGACAGCTTTCTCCAAGAGGTATAGGCATTATGAGTACAAGGTTATGTCTTTTGGACTAACTAATGCTCCTGCTGTTTTTATGGAAGCAATGAACAGTATGTTGCATCAATATCTTGATGACTTTGTAGTAGTGTTCATTGACGATATTCTAATCTATTCCAAGTCTGAGGAGGAGCATGAGCAACATCTGAGGTTGGTTCTTGAAACTTTGAGGAAGACTCAATTCTATGCCAAACTAAAGAAATGTGAGTTTTGGATTTCAGAAGTTGGGTTTTTGGGTCATGTGATTAATCAAGAAGGCATTTCTGTTGATCCTAGCAAGATCTCAACGGTAGTGGATTTCAAAATACCAACTAATGTCAAGGAGGTGAGGAGTTTTCTGGGCTTAGCAGGTTATTATTGGCGTTTTATAGAGGGTTTTTCTATCATTGCCAAAGCAATGTCTCAACTAACATAGAAATATGTCAACTTCTAGTGGACAGAAGATTGCGAGCACAGTTTTAGTACTTTCAAGGATAAATTGGTGACTGCTCCTATCCTTACTCTTCCCGAGCCTGGGAAACGTTTCACCATTTATTTTGATGCTTTGCGAGTTGGCCTTGGTTGTGTGCTCATGCAAGACGGCAAGGTGATTGCCTATGCGTCCAGATAACTGAAAAAAAAAACATGAGCAGAATTATCCCACCCATGATTTACAACTTGTTGTAGTGGTTCTTGCTTTAAAGATTTGGCATCATTATCTGTATGGCGAATCTTGTGATATTTTCACAGATCACAAGTGCCTTAAGTATATTTTCACCTAGAAAGACCTGAACCTGAGGCAGAGAAGGTGGTTAGAATTAATCAAAGATTACGACCTCACCATCTAGTACCACCCGGCCAAGGCAAATGTAGTGGCAGATGCTCTCAGTCGTAAGGCGACACCTCCTACTCTAAGCTATTTGATTGCTGATTTTGAGTGTATGGATATCACTTTCTGTTTTGCGGGCACTATTCAGGCTGAGACACGCTTGCTTCTTGAGTCTGCTATTCTAGAGCGTGTGCAGGAGGCACAACAGCAGGATCAGATGCTTCAGTGGGTAAGGAAGCGGTTGGACGAGGGCAAAGAAGGAAATTTCAGCATAGATGAGTTTGATGCATTACGGTTCAAAGGCTGCCTTTGTGTGCCACAAAAGTCTCAGGTCAAGGATGATATTCTAAAGGAATCTCATCGGACCCCATATACCATACATGCTCAATATGTGGCGTCTTGTGGAGTTTGCCAGCGAGTCAAGGCTGAACTGTAACATCCCAAATATTAGGTTGTGTTTCAAATGTAATCAAACCTAGGTTTGTGTTTCAAATGTAACCAAATCTAGGGTTGTGTTTCAAATGTAACCTAGAATAGGTGTGTGTTTCAAATGTAACAAAATGTGTAGAAATTAAAACTTGTCTCACATCTTGAAACTCTTGGACTTTTCTATAATTCGTGTCAAAGAATTGTGGAATCCAAAAATCAAAATCTCTTGTTGACTAAAGTCAAACCCTTATTCCACTTTGTCACCAATCTTGTGCCAAACTTTGGGAATAATTTTCCTTGGTTCTAGAGATGTTGTGTGACCCCTCTGAATTATTTCATAATTTTTAGAAATTATTTGATAATTTTTGGAGGCAAGTCAAACCAATTTGTCAATTGGTCAAACCCTAAAGCAAACCTTGAGGAATTTCTTGAGAAAACTTATTTATATAAAAACCTTTGGAAATTTTATGTAAGGTTACTCCTGGAGGGAGGAAGCTCCAGTCAAAATTTCATAATTTTTGGAGTTAGTTTGCTATCTCTAAAAATTCTTCCAAACTCAGCTTTTAAATTCAAACTCAAATTGGTTTACACTGTTCCTCGGGCTCGGACCCGAACCCTGGCTCGAACCACTTGACTCGGTCAAGTCAGCTAATTGCACCCCGACGCGGGCGCGTTGGCGTGATCGTTGCCGATCGTTGGATCATCATTGCGCGGTCCACGTTTGCGCTACACGGGGCCAACTCGATCTAACGCTGGCCATTGGATGGAAATCGGACGGTGCCGCGTCGTCCTCTTCCTTGCGTCGCGCGGCGCAGCGCCAGCGCGGCTACCATGGCGTGTGCAGCGGCGTCGGTAGCGTTGCGTCCCCTCCGCGCAGGCCAACGGGTCTTTCTGTAGCGCATTAAATGCCCGTCGTGCTGCCGCACCCGAATGTCCTCTTCGCACCTGCTCCCTTCGCTCTTAGTGCTCCCATGGCAGGCTTGACCATGGAGGAGCTCTCCCGTTGCCCTCCTTGCCTCTCTGCTACTTAAGCTCCCAGCTCCCGTCCATAGCTCCCTTTCACCACCCCGCAGCTCATGCTTGCACCCACTGTGCTTGCTGGAGCTCCAAACCACCCAAACACCCAGCCGCCATTGTTGACCCGTGAAGCTTCTCGATGAAGGCAGTGCCCTAGTGGCTTCCCTCTCCCTCTTTTTGTGTCAGCTTGTGCCTCTCACCTCACTAATCATTTCCCCTAACTCGATTTGGGTTTGCTTCCACAGGAGCGGCTTGAATATGGAGTTTTGGAGCTTGCGGCCGATTTCACTCCTCTTCGTGTCCGTCGTCGGTGAGTCATCCATTTGCCAATCCCTTGCTCTGGAACCTTCCTGGAGCTTTAATGGTGCTAATGTGATGACCCGGTGTGAGGACCCCGGAATATTGGGAATTATGCCGAATTAAAAAAATTATACTAAAAGCATAGTCTTTAATTAAGAGCAGATCGGCACTTAATTAAGAACCATACTAACAGCATAATTTTTAACAAGTTACAATTCCAATATTTAGGTTCCCAGATATATGCATCACAATAGTTCCCAGGATTTAAGACTATTGCACATATATCCTTAAACAACATTGTATCATACATACAAGGCATTCACTTACATAATTATACATAACATTTTATAATTCGGTTTGGAATTTACACAATACCAAGTGACTTTGGTCACTTCAAGGTTTAGCAGCGGAAACAAAAGAAACAGCAAAAGCCAAAAACCACCAATGGCCTCATCACCCGCAGGCTATTGAGTGGAGATTAGAATTAGCTTCACTCGTTAGCGTCACCCTGATCGGCGCTAACGGGCATCTCATACAGATAACCATCCTCACCTGCAACAAGAGGTTATAACCCCTGAGTACGGAAGGTACTCAGCAAGACTTACACAAACTAATAAAAGAAAGTGTTTGATAGAACCTATACAAAGGAATAGAAATTGTACATGCATAAGGTTAACAACATGAAGGTCATCATGGTTCAATTTTGCATAAAGCAATACATCTTAACCTACACTTACTAAGTTTTGATAAAGCAAATTTTATAAATCAATTTGGACTAAAACAGTAAGTAAAAGAGAACAATGTCATAAATAATAACAACATCAAAGTGGTAGTGCACTACTATCAAAACATTGCATGAACCTCTCATGCCGAAAATACCCATAACCAAAATTTGATTTCCAAAATCTATACAAAGCGCTATTCAAATCCAAGCGTTGTCCGTAACCGTGGACACGGCTATTCGAATAGTTTTAAACCCTACAGGGGTGTACATCTTTACCCACACGACTTAGTTAGCCCGTAAGCCTCCGGGATAATAGCACACTGCCTTTGGTATGCCGGCCGGGTAAACTAAGATTTGGTATTTTTCAACAAGTTGACACTATTGAGTTGGATAACCCATGTGCAACTTATCCCGCTTAAACAGCGACTGATAGCATTTGCTCAACCGGGGTCCACATGTTGTGCCGGGAATACCGACCCAATCAATTGAATGCAAACTCGTGCTAGCGACACATATTAGATTGTAATCAGAACCTTTAAGGTACGTACATGTGATGGAACGCATATACGCCCTCACCCTTCTAAGAACATCTGATATCGACATAAAAAAAAATTCACATGGCATACGACACGGCCCGAACACTTAAGCATCTATGCCATATGAGATCAATACACATGTCCTTACTCTCCTGTTTCCAACTCAATAGCATTAACCCTTTACTTAACCAAACAGCGCCCATACACTACGTGTGGAAGTACGTTGGGGCTTGAATCATCCAGCCGATGTTCAGTCCTTAATCAATCCAGAAAAGGCAACCACATTTCCCAATTCTCGTGCACTAAGGCACCATCACTAACATCCACTTGTCCAGATTTAAAATCAGTTTATCAAACAAGATTTAAATTCATTTCTGATTTAAACAAACTGAATAAAGAATCAAAATAAATTAATTTCATTTGTTGTTCCCAGGTTTGACAAGATAAGCTTGCCAAACACTAACGTTCTATGGACTGCATGGCTAAGCAGATTTTCTGAAATTAAATATTTTAATACCAAGCAATACCTTAAGTTGAGTGTATGATCAAATTTAAGGTAAGCCACAATTGTTAGGTTGTAACTATCTATTGATTTGGTCATAAGTAGTTTTAAGAAATTAGCATGCAACAGTTGTCACTTGTGTTTTGTAAACCTCAGTTCAAAAATTGGGATCAATATGGTGCGAGAGAGGATGCTTGCCTTGGTAGTAGTAAATAACCTCTTGTTCAGGTTCCGGTTGCTCAATAATAGATTCAACTACTTCAAAAGAACCAGAATCTAAAAGAAAATGAAATCCAATGAACACAAGGAAAAAGGTAGAGAACAGCATGAATAAAAGAATGCATGATCAATGACTTAATGCATCATTAACAATATGCTTAAGATACATCTAATTTAAATAGGAATAATAGACTACAACTAACCTTTGCTAACATTATTTACCACAAAATAGAATTTAGGTTTAGAACTACAGTTTCAGGTTGTAGGTACTGAAACAGGACAGATTACAATTGATTGGTTTGGCGAGCTAAACATCATATTAATGAAAGACTTGCTTGAACTAAGAGTATTCATAATTAATATCGTGACCTAACTCATCATTTAATATCACAAAGTGACAAGGGTAAAAGATTATAGAGTTTGTTGTGCATGTTGTCGGACTGACCGACAGCAAGAACAGCAAAGGAACATTTTGCAGATTCCGACTGATTTGAGAAACTATGCTAAACAAAGCTTTTCAATTAAAGTTAAAGCTGATCTAGAGAGTAACTAATACTCTAAACCAACCCTTGCCTGACAACAGAGAAGGAGCAAAACTACAGATTTTGTCGGTTTGCCCGACAACAGCTGACAGAGGAAGATCTTGCACTATTAAACGAATTGGTGGCCCTAAAGAATCAAAAGAAGGTATATATATGATACTAGGGTTTAGCTAAGACCTAAATAAGCTGATATGCTAGCAAAAGAAACCCTAGATCTTGAAAACGATATGAGAGACCGAAAAGTTATAAAAACAACTTTTCAGTTAAAAGCAAGATTTGAGTATTATATGCACAAGTGAGTGCTTCAGGTGGCCTACTGAGGTTCTTGGGAAACTCAAGATGAAAAGAATGGAGATCATAGCTTACCAACCCGAGTGGGAAAAGATGCAGTCAAGATTTTTGGCTGAAATAAGCAAGATGCAAACTTGACCTCACCTGCTTGGTCAAGAATGAAAATAATGGAGGCTTAAGCTATTTGGATCATGATATACACCCTTGACAAGATGAGCATGAAGAAAGTCTCACCGGAGCAAGAGACTTAACCCGATGATACTCCGGTTTTTGCTCTGTTAACAGAGAGTGACCTCAGTGATATAACCTAAAATGATACCAAGTTCACATCATCAGATGACTTAAGCACCAAGATGGATAATCAAGAAGTGAGAACTAGGGATACTTCACTGAGAAGGAACAAGATGAAGGAAGCTATCTCGGTCAAACATGGTAGTGAGCTCTAAAGTAGGGTTTATATAGAGATTGATCTCCTGGAGCAAGCGAGAATTCTCTAGAGCTGATGAGGTGGCCATCTGATGCTAAATATCAAGGGAATATTCGCATATTCACTGTACAACGCCACCCCATACCGGCAAAGACCTTTGTCGGCGGCAAGACAATGAGAGAGGAGGAAGAGAGGGAGCTCACTAACAAATGGGGCTCCACTGTTAGCCACAGCACACACACGCCCCCACAAGATCAAAAGAACAACAACCGTTCAATTAGGAATGGGCGGTTGAGATTGAGATGGTGAGATAACATCTAACCAGTATCCTTTAATATGAAGCGTCCGATCGCAAAGGAACGGCTGGGATTAAATGAATACTGCTGATGGTCCGAACGGCTCAACTCACCAGAGCCCTCCGATTTAGATCTAACGATCGCGTGGTTGAAGGTGTCTTAAACCTTCGCGCCGTTAGATTTTGAATTAACGGCTGAGATTGGGCGGGTACTGTAGACGGTCCGAACAACCCAATGAATCCGGTGTGTTTGCTTAGGATTCAACGGCTGAGATCGCTTGGTGCCTTCGGATGGTCCGAACGGCCCACTGAATCTGATCCATTCGTTGAGGATCTAACGGTTCGCACTCATTTCGGCTTTTACCCTTTAATATGGGCATAACCGAATAATTTGCGCACCGTACGATTCAGACCCTACGGTGAAGATTGGATGGCGGATCAGAATGGTCCAAATGGCCCAGTAAATCTGGCCCATCCGTTGAGATCTAATGGTTGAGATTGGATGCGAGTTAGGATTTGCGGAGACAAGGCTAGCGCGGTTGGATAGAAATCCAATGGTGGAAACCACCCCGCGTGCTTGGATGACCTGCACAGCGCCGCAGATCTTGTCCGTTAATCAAAGAAATCGACGACCCACGCTTACTTGGAGTTGTAGCATGCGCACGAACGTGACCGTGACAGAGTCGGACCACTGTGCACTCGGTTGGATCCAACCATTTGGCTTGGGTCGCTACAGTGCAAAGGGCTGGGTTTAGACCGGACAAGTTGACCAACCTCATTTAAATCCTCAAAAGTTTGACCGGGCTTTTAAAAATAGCAAATAAATTTGTAAAAATTTGAAATTTTGCAGAAATACTACTGGGACGATATATTTCCCAAATAAATTTTTGAAAACTAATGTTTCTCTTTTAACATTCATAAATAATTTATTTAAACCGAATAAATTTATTTAAAGACAAATACTCTTCTCAAAGTAAAAATGATCTTCTAAAAATTCAACAAAAATATTTTTGGCCAAGATAATTCATCTAGTCTTTATTAAAAATACTTCCCGGCCTTAATACCAACACTGATTGGTATTTTCTTTTGAAGCTTCAAACAAGTTTTGGATTTGATGACAAAAGGAAGGTTTTAGTTTGTAGCAAAATGCCCAGTTTACCAAAATGAACAGTGATGCTACGAACAGCACCTTATTACTGTTTATTAAGGCTGAGGCTGTTACAAACCTACCCCCCTTAAGAGAACCTCGCCTTGAGATTCCGGGTAGTTCAGAAATTGGGAAGGGAATGAAGTTACAATGATTCTTTTGGAAATATAACTTCAGTTGTCTTTATTTCTTTCAAAGATAGACAAGAAAGATTTTACATAACAACATAGTGTTGTTATTACATCTTCTTTTACATTGCTTTGTTTAACCTTGCCTTTCTTGATTCGAAGGCAATTTTTAAACAGCAAAGAGGTGGGGGTGCTCATTCTTCATCAGATCTTCGCGCTCCCAAGTGGCTTCATCTTCAGAATGATTAGCCCACTGAATTTTCAAGAACTTGACAGTGCGATTTCTGGTCCTATGTTCCATTTTATTGAGGATACGCACCGGCTATTCTTGATAAGAAAGATCTGGTTGAAGATCAAGACTCTCATAAGCAGTAGCCTCGGTAGGAACACGAAGGCATTTCTTTAATTGAGAAACATGAAAGGTATCATGCACTGCTGAGAGAGAGTCGAGAAGTTCCAATTGATATGCCACAGCTCCTTGTTTTGCTATAATTCGGAAGGGTCCGATATAACGAGGTGCTAACTTTCCTTTTATCTGAAAGCGATGAGTGCCCTTCATTGGTGATACTTTAAGATAGACATAATCATCTTCCTCAAAGCTTAGCTTACGACGTCGATGATCAGCATAGCTCTTCTGACGAGACTGAGCAACTTTCAAACGGTCTCGAATCGCATTTAACTTGCTCTTGACTTCTATTACAGTGTCCGACCAAAGAATGGTCTTTCACCGGACTCCGACCAATTCAATGGAGTCCTACAAGCTCTTCCATACAGGGCTTCAAAAGGTGACATTTGAATACTTGCTTGGTAGCTGTTATTGTAGGAAAACTCCACATACGGCAAAGATTTTCCCCAATTTTTGCCATAAGATAGCACACAGGCTCTAAGGAGATCTTCCATCACTTGATTCACCCTCTCAGTTTGACCACTGGTTTGAGGATGATAAGCAGTGCTGAAGGAGAGTTCAGTCCCTATAGCTTGATGAAGACAATTCCAAAAATGAGAAGTGAATTGAGATCCACGGTCTGAGACAATGACTTTCGGAACACCGTGGAGACAAACAATTTTAGCAAAATATAACTCTGCCAATTGTTTGCCACTGAAAGTGGTTCTGACCGGAATAAAATGAGCCACTTTCGTCAGACGATCAATGATAACCCAAATGGCATCGAATCCATTCTGAGTCTTTGGAAACCCGGTAACAAAATCCATACCGACTTCCTCCCATTTCCATTGTGGAATAGGCAAAGGTTGAAGGGTACCAGCGGGTTTCAAGTGCTCGGCTTTAACCCTTTGGCAAATATCACATTCAGCAACATACTGAGCTATTTGCCTTTTTATCTGACTCCACCAAAATGTTTTCTTCAAATCCTGGTACATCTTAGTACTGCCAGGATGTAAAGAAAACTTGGAATTATGAGCCTCTTTAAGAATTAGACCTCTCAGCTAAGGATCTGAGGGTACCACCAAACGATTGTGATATCGAATGGTACCACGGGCATCTTCAGAAAAATCGTTGGCTTTACCCGCCTTCAAATTTTCCTTGATTTTAGCTACCTCTGCATCAGTTTTCTGGGCCTCCAGAATCTGATCTTCGAGTGTGGACTTCACTTCTAAGGCAGCAAGAAATCCATCTTCCACCATCTCAAGACTTAAGCGCTGAAAATCAGCACACAAACTCTTAGTCCAAGAGGTGGTTGATAAGCAGTTACATTGTGACTTTCTGCTCAAAGCATCGGCCACAACATTGGCTTTGCCCGGATGGTAATGAATTCCCATATCATAATCTTTGATCAATTCGAGCCATCTTCTCTGTCTCATATCCAGGTCAACTTGAGTGAATATATATTTCAGGCTCTTATGATCAGTATAGATTTCGCAACGATTACCAATAATGTAATGTCGCCAAATCTTCAAGGCATGAACCACAGCTGCCAGTTCCAGATCATGAGTAGGGTAATTTATTTCATGAGGTCGCAACTGCCTGGATGCATATGCCACCACTCGGCCTTCTTGCATTAGCACACAGCCAAGTCCATGGCGAGCTGCATCGCAATAGATATCAAAACTCTTATGAATATCTGGAAGAGTAAGAACAGGAGCTTCGGTCAGGAGCTTTCTCAAAAGCTGAAAGCTTTCTTCACACTCAACTGACCAAAAGAATTTCTTCTCCTTCTTAAGAAGTTGAGTCAGAGGTCTGGAAATTTTAGAAAAGTTTTCAATGAACCTATGGTAATAACCCGCAAGTCCAAGGAAACTTTGAACCTCGGGAACATTCTGGGGCTGCTTCCAGTCTAGTACATCTTGTACCTTGCTGGGATCAACAGTGATACCTCCTTCGGATAACACATGTCCCAAGAATGCGACTTGCTTGAGCCAGAAGGCACACTTGCTAAATTTAGCATATAACTGATGCTTGCGAAGTGTTCCCAATACAAGTCTCAGATGTTGTTCATGCTCCTCAACAGACTTGGAATAGATAAGAATGTCGTCAATGAATACGACAACAAACTTATCCAAGAATTCCATGAAGACTGAGTTCATAAGATTCATGAAATAAGCTGGAGCATTAGTTAGGCCAAAGGACATGACAGTATACTCATATAACCCATAGCGAGTAGAGAATGTTGTTTTAGGAATGTCCTCAGCTCTAACCTTGATCTGATGATAGCCCGATCGCAAATCAATCTTTGAAAAGACTCGGGCTCCAGTCAATTGATCAAAAAGATCATCAATTCGAGGCAAGGGATATTTATTTTTGATGGTGACTTCATTTAACGGACGATAGTCCACACACATCCGTAAAGTCTTGTCTTTCTTCTTGACAAAGATGGCCGGGCATCCCCATGGTGAGGAACTCGGTCGAATAAATCCCTTGTCAAGCAATTCTCCCAGTTGCTTTTTCATTTTGAGCAGCTCATTGGAGGGCATACGATAAGGTCTTCTGGATATGGGGGCAGTACCAGGAATTAGTTCAATTACGAACCACTTCCCGATCTGGTGGCATGCTGGGAAGGTCTTCAGGAAAGACATCAGGATATTCATACACAATTGGTACTGACTCCAAGGTAGAAATAGCATCAGCTTGCAATGCACAAAGATGAGAATTGACTATCTTGGATTGAAAAACGACTGAAATGCCGTTCTCATTAGTTATAGAAATAGACCGTTGAGCACAATTAATTTGCCCTTGGTTCTTAGATAGCCAATCCATTCCTAAGATAACATCCAACCCTTTAGAAGCTATCACAATCAGGTCTGCCCAAAAATCTACCCCTTCAATCACTACTACAGGAACCGACATCACAGACGGTTCGGAACCATCATCACAGACGGTTTCCGAACCGTCTATGTTTGTTGGTCTGTGATAACAGGATATTATCACAGACGGTACAAAACCGTCTGTGATACGGAATATCGCTGAGCGGTTTTATTAAAAACCGTCTGTGAAGTCAAATATCACGAGCGGTTTCAACCGAAAACCGCTCGTGATTCGAGAATATCACGAGCGGTTCTAAATGAAAACCGTCGTGATAGGAGAATATCACGAGCGGTTCTAAATAAAAACCGTCGTGATAGAGAATATCACGACGGGTTTTAGTAAAACCCGTCGTGATATTCTCTATCACGCACGGTTTTTATTTAGAACCGTCTGTGATAGCTCATACCC
Organism: Phyllostachys edulis; assembly: GCA_036346405.1. Taxonomy (NCBI): domain Eukaryota; kingdom Viridiplantae; phylum Streptophyta; class Magnoliopsida; order Poales; family Poaceae; genus Phyllostachys; species Phyllostachys edulis. Next base: position 35,375,659 of record CM070558.1, on the reverse strand, counting down.
CCTGCCCGCAATTTTGCTGTTTTCCCTGGCTAGCCTCAGGAATTGCTAGCCATGCCCTCTGAAAACAAGCATTCACAGAAACAGATTCAAGCATTCATTCACAAAAAACAGATTCAAGCAGCCATGACAACTCAAAGTGATCATTACTCAAAATAAATTACAAAAGATCGCATTTGTTCAAGTATTGTTCCTATAGTTACAACTAGATTACAATTGTTTGCGTTGAGAGGTTTTAGTGGGGTGATGCTCTGGGTTGGCGACGGAGTGAAACTCTCCGTTGTCGTTAATGATTTCTGTGTTGATAAAGGCGCAGAGCTTCCATCGAATGTCCTTGATCTCTTCCGCAACGAGTGAATCACATTGTAAATTCAAGGCCTGTCGCTAGCAAGAGTAAAGCGGTAAGATATATATATTTAAATTTATAATTAGGAAATAATTATTTCGAGATTGACAAACCTCAAGATCCTTCTTCCTAGTCAGAAGGATTAGTGCATATGATAGCAGCGTAGATTGCACATAACTCATCATCTTTTTCTTTGGCGGCCTTTGCAAAAATAGAATTACATATATAGGTATAGTCAGTTCGAGACGCGTTATTATAAAGTATGATATAGGATTATTGTGTTGTAGCGCGTACCGGAAAATCCATCCTGTGTGTTAGTTGGGCGCTCTTTCCATTGTATATTCCTTTGTTGGCAACATAATTGATGAGCGACCTACATGATTCAAAAGGTTATCCTCGGCCATTTCAAGCGAATGAAGACTACAATAGAGTTATGTAAGGAGGAAATGAGCATACCTCTCGAGTATTCCTCTTAGAGTCTTTGAAGTCGTGCTTGTTGCGGTTTAGGGAATCAAGGTATATCACATGGTTCCTCTTGGGTATAATAACTACAAGGATCCAGTGGTACCTACTCATGTATGTCGCTATAGTCATTAAACCTAAGTTCGTGCTACGTATAAAGTACAAATGAAATTTGTATAGCAAGTAGTGACACTTACCCCGGTTGTAGGGCACCACTATGTACTTCATGTTCGTCGACGAAGCAATGACCTCGTTATGTATTTCTCGACGAAGGATGAGTCTTGTTGGATGGTTTGCAACGATACCACATGTGGGTCGAGAAACCCACTTTGGTTCTTTCCATTCCGGACATTTTTCAGCATGTATCTATACCTAAGCAATGAGTTATGATATTTATTGGTATTACATGAATGTAGAACTTGATTGTACGCACTTACAGTGTCCAACATCGTAGAAGCGAGACGTCGAGGCCAACGAGGTCCCAAATTAACATATACATTTAAACTTAATAATATGCTCAACATGTGCAATATTAGCAAATAATCATAAATAATTCCAGCATAAATATGAAACAATTAATTTCAGGAAGAAGTACAGAGGTTGACTATAGAGATCAAGATGGCAAATGAAAAGTTGAATGAGCTCATACAGAGTACTAACATTCCTAAATCCACTAGCTTCTCTAAGGAAGCCTACTTCATCGAGGCCGACACACTGGAGTGTGTCATTTGTTTCATGCCGTGGAGGACTGGCATGAAACAAAGATACACTCAAGTGTGTCAGGATCGACGAAGGAAATGCTAAGCAAAGGTTTAATCCTGTAGGGCTCGCCGCCTCCCTGCTCCTATTCTAACACTCCTTAATCCACGAAGCAAAGGTTTAATGCTTCATGTACAGAAGACTAGCCTTTAATGAAGACATAGAAACAAAATAGAATCAAGTAAAACTTTGCCCGAGCCTACTTCATCGAGACCGACACACTGGAGTGTACCATCTGCTTTGTGCCAAGGCACAAAGCGATGGTACACTCCAAAGGTGTCGATCGACGAAGAAATGCTAAGCAAAGGTTTAATCTGTAGGGCTCGCCGCCTCCTGCTCCTATTCTAACACTCCTAACACTCCTTAATCCACGAAGCAAAGGTTTAATGCTTCATGTACGAGAAGACTAGCCTTTAATGAAGACATAGAAACAAAATAGAATCAAGTAAAACTTTCTTTACGGATTGATGATATTATGTGCTCTCGTAAGGAGAGTAGCTAAAGAACAAGTCTTTGCCATCTCAATCCTATTGTCTATACTCTTCATTAAATGAATATGATAATATAAATTCAAACTATGAGCTCTAAACAATACTTTGCTTAACTGTCAAATGATCTCAATCATTAGCAAAACAGATTAAACTTCGATCAAACAGAGGTTGACTGCAGAGATCAAGATGGCAAATGAAAAGTTGAATGAGCTCATACAGACTACTAGAATAATCACAAACTAGTCAATAGAACTGATCAATTTGCAATAGAACTATGAGCTCAACCGAAAGTAACCAATTAACATTACATCATATTGACAATAGCAAGTAATACAATAGAGCTCAAGTATGAACTAACTATCACATTCAATCTCAGTATAAGACACAGTTCATCACAGAGCATGTCAACAAAGCCCGCTGATCAATTTGCAACAGAACGATGAGCTCAACCGAAAGTAACCAATTAACAGTAGATCATATTGACAGTAGCAAGTAATACAATAGAGCTCAAGTATGAACTATCACATTCAATCTCAGTATAAGACAAAGTTCATCACAAAGCATGTCAACAAAGCCCACTGATCAACAAAGCCGAACTGCCACAGAGGAGCAATACTCACAGAGAGGATGCCGCACAAGAACTCACGGTGCAAGGAGGAGGCCGACACAGGGAGGAGGACGGCGAGGGGAGAAGACCGGTGCAGAGGGAGGAGGACGGCGCGGGGAGAAGGCCGGTGTAGAGGGAGGAGGACGGCGCGGGGAGAAGGCCGGTGCAGAGGGAGGAGGACGGCGCGGGGAGAAGGCGGTCTGAGGGAGGAGGCCCACACGGGAGGAGGACAATGGCGTCGAGGTCGGGGCGCCGAGGTTGGGGCGGCGGCACCGAGGTTGAAGGCGCCGAGGTCGAAGGCGCCGAGGTCGGGGCGGCGGGGCGGCCGAGGTTGAAGGCGCCGAGGTCGGGGCGCCGAGGTTGGGGGCGGCGGCACCGAGGTCGGGGGTGGCGGCGCCGAGGTCGGGGGCGGCGGCGGCCCTAAACCATAGAGGAGGCGAACGAGCGCGCGAGAGCCTAAGGGGCGCGGGAGAGGAAGTGACAAGTGAGAGCAAAACCCTAGCGTTTCCCGCCTTATAGAAAGTATATCACAGACGGTTTCTACGGAGAACCGTCTGTGATAATAATATCACAGACGGTTCTACAAAAGAACCGTCTGTGATATGTAACGTATCACAGACGGTTTTTAAATACAACCGTCTGTGATATTACGTATCACAGACGGTTTTTAAATAGAACCGTCTGTGATTCCTTTTCACAGATGGTTATACTACGGAACCGTCTGTGATAACTCTCTTCATTTTCCCCCGTGTCTCTTCCTCTTCATTTTCCTGCATGTGTCTCTTCTTCTCACGATCACACGGCGCGGCTTCATCTCTTCATTTTCCAACGTCGCTACAGCTCCCCAAATATCTCTTCGTCTCCCATTCCGGCTTTAGAACTTGTTCTATATAGAGATGTGCCCCCTTCTACAATGTATTTCACACAACCTCTTTGATCCCCTTTCTCCACAAAAACTACAGAAATGGCTGCCTCCTCTTCTGTACACGCACTGTACGCGCACCTCTCTCGCTGTGCGTTGAATCGTGCTGCGGAAGAACACCATTCAACAATGTCTTCACTCCTGATCTGTCCGAGAATTTGCCGGAGCGGGTGACGGCCATCTTCCGCCGTCTTGACATTCTCCTCCGCCGTGTCTTCTGGGTGATCTCCCACTTTCGGCGAGTTTACCGTGTCGTCGACGTGGTCCTCCAAAACGACGTTGCACGTCTCCAGGAGGCTTGTCGTCACTTGGACTGCTTAATCAAGGCAGCAGGCGATCGAGTCGACCAGGCCGAGACCCCTCAAGCAAGAGAAGAGAGCCTATGGGCTCAATTCTTCTTGGTTCAACGATCCGAGGATCTTGGGACACACTCAAGCGAGCGCGTCGTGAGTGGGCGATTTCGAGCTTCGTTCGATCATGAACCGTCCGCCCAAGACGCCCGCCTCTGAAGTATTGAAGACGGAGATAGCAGCCTACCTCCGCCACTAGATAGGTTTCTAGTTTTTAATCTTTTTATGTTTATCGCCACGTTGTTTGGCTATATATATGAAAATTCCAAAATTAAAAAGAAGTTTGGAGGTGAAGTTACTATATCTATTTGCCCATAGTAAGAGCTCCGATCATTCCATCGGTATTAATAGGTATGTTGATCGGAGCCGTGGCGGGGGCGGCCGGGTTGCTCCAAAGTCTTGGCGGCGGTAGTGGACACTGAGCGCAGTCTTGGCAGAGTGAAGCGTTATCACGAGCGGTTCTTAATAAGAACCGCTCAGGATAATTAAAATATCCTGAGCGGTTCTAAATAAGAACCGCTCGTGATACTACACGCACGGTTGTAACATAAAACCGTCTATGATTAGGGGGATTATCACAGACGGTTTTTGAATAGAACCGTCTGTGATAATTCACAGATGGTTCTATTTATCAACCGTCTGTGATAGATGACTATCACAGACGGTTCTAAAAAATACCGTCTGTGATAGTTGTTCCGCGCCAGCCGTAGGTTCGGACTGACCCAACACAGACGGTTCCAAAGGAACCGTCTGTGATGGGGCGTCTACTATAGCCTGTTTTGTAGTAGTGAATCTTGATATTAATATTACGCCAGATTTGATCAGTCATGAAAATTGACCCAGGGGAGTGAATAATATGTGGTGGATGAAGATGGTGAATAACTAACTGATGTTGAGTGGCAAACTTCCTACTAACAAAAGAATGTGATGCTCCAGAGTCAAATAAAACGATGTCAGACTGAAATTAACTAGGAGCATACCAAGAACAACCGGTGCTTGCCGCTTCTTCAACAGATTATTTGATTTACGGCCATGATCGAACTAGGTTAGGCTTGACAGCTGTCTTAGGAGATGGTGCAGGACGCACAGCCACTGAGGAAGGTTGAACCGGTGGCAACCCATGTGCCTTCGCAAAACACTGATTTGCGAAATGCCCAGGGCGTCCACAATGAAAACAAATCACGCCAGGCCTGACATTAACAGCAGTAAGTGGCCGGTTTCCACTAGGTTTGGGCTGTCCAGTGGGTGGAGGTGGGCGTAATGTAAACACTGGCGCCCTAAGCGGAGCTGGAGCTGGTGCTTGAAAAGTCTGAGGCTGCCACAGACGTGGTCTTATGGAACGGCTACTAGTTACAAACTGGGTAGCCTTCTGCCGCTTCCGTGACTCCTCCAAAGCTTTGCTTTTAGTCTCAGCAATAATGGCTTTATCTACAAGATGTTGAAAACTCCTGAAGTCTTGCACTGCTAGTGCCAACTGCAGTTCTTCAAATAACCCATTCATGAAGCGGTTTCGACGATGAAGGTCAGTCGAAACATCATCCGGTGCATACCGAGCAAGGGCATTGAATTCATGCAAATACTCGGTCACCGACTTTCGCCCTTGTTTGAGAGCGAGAAATTCCTGCTGCTTGAGCATCATCACTCCTTCAGGAATATGAGCTTCACAAAAGGCTTCCGTGAACTCATGCCAAGTAGGGGTATGTCCTGCAGGTTGGATGGCAAGAAGATTGTCCCACCAAATGCTAGCTAGCCCATTCAGTTGGTAACTAGCATATAGGACTTTTTCCCTGTCCGAACATTGAGCAACTAACAGCTTCTTCTCAATCTCCCGAAGCCAATCCTCTGCTTCCATCGGGTCTTGAGAGCTAGAGAATAATGGTGGGTTAGTCCGCTGAAAATCAGCAAGACTTCCCTGCCCATGCTGACCTCCTGCCCTGCCAGCTGGTGCGGTAGTAGAAGAAGTATTACGCGCAATTTGCTCCAGAATGCGCGTTTGGTCCATCCTGTTGTGCTCTATCTGCATGAGCACATCAGCCATGGAGGGCGGCGGAGGAAGCTCGTCTTCCTGTCGACCACCTTGAGGTCCATGGGAACCAGAAGGTTCAGCTTGCTCCCCTTGAGAGTAAGGAACAGGGGTTGAGAACCTCTCCTCTTGTTGTGCTCGCGCACGAGTAGTAGGTCCTGTCATACTGTTACCACACAATGGTTAACAACATCACAAGGATATACTCGAGCAAACACATACAAGATTCTGGATAGAAAAGAAAGAAATACTAAACTTAATCATGCAACATGTTATTATATGCAGCCAAATTAACACCAAAAGCCACAAAATCCATAAAATCCACAAGTACAGCAAAAGGGTTCGGCCCCAGATTTTATTACAAGTCGACTGACAACAAAATCAAGTCCAAACCCAAAAGTCGGACATACAGTATTTTTACAAAATTACAAACTATCCTATTACACAATAGTTAAGGGATAGGTACTAGCCTATTACACATCTAACGCATAACACATCATCCATTCCCTAAACATGATGATCTCGGTTAAAATTCACCAGAAACTCATTTAACAGATGAGCCTCAGGTGAACCAGTGTCTATAGGGTTCGATGGACTGATGAGACGCGTAGGAGAACCCAGCAGCACATGATGACCTCCAGGGGGTGCAAGTCGCTGTATACGAGGGAAGCCCGCAGACATCCGAGCTTGGTGACACTGTCCAAAGATAGGAACAAGGCTGGCAACCTCGGGGAGTCGAAACCCTAGGGGTGCAGCAGCAGCTGGAGAGGTCTCGTTGTTACCATAAAGCGCGTTACAGGGGAACACGGTTCATGGCAACCCCGAGCCTCAAATACTCCTGAGCTTCATGCAAACGGCGGTGGGTCTCCCACAGCTCATACACCAAGCAGCGATGGATCTGGTCCATAATATGGACCAACCTCGCCAATTGGCGCACATGTGGGTCCTCTCCAAACTGTATCTCGTCGAACGTCCTCACATCTGCACTAGGACCTTGCTTCGGAAAGTGATCATAGGGTGGTTGAGACAACTCCGTCAAATCATGACGAAGAAGGCACATCATCCTACGAGCAGCTCCCTGAACGGCCATAGGCTCAGACGTGGCATGTACCTGAATATAGTAGGGGATACTACCCACCACCTGTCTAGCAATCACATTAATGATAGCCCGGTACTCCTCCATCCCGGGACCTCGATCACGGCGATAAATGGCATATTCCAGCTGATAGGTGAAATTGGCTCGCCACATCATGTCCCGTAGCAAGGCCGGAAATCCCTCCACATCTTCAGCTCGGGTCTCCTTGACCAAATACCAGCCACTCATCTATAGACAAAAGACAAGGTAAGTAAACAACTTGTCTTAGAAGGCCAACAGAAAATTAGATACGAATTGATACTAGGGAGGATAAGAAATAAAAGATAACCTACTTAAGTTTTTAGAAAGTATTAATGTTAAAATAGTTTCACAGAAAACCCACTAATGCTTAACAACCATGCTAATTCTAACCTACAGTCAAACGTATACTCTGATACCAATGCTGTAAGGACCCCGGAATATTGGGAATTATGCCGAATTAAAAAAATTATACTAAAAGCATAGTCTTTAATTAAGAGCAGATCGGCACTTAATTAAGAACCATACTAACAGCATAATTTTTAACAAGTTACAATTCCAATATTTAGGTTCCCAGATATATGCATCACAATAGCTCCCAGGCTTTAAGACTATTGCACATATATCCTTAAACAACATTGTATCATACATACAAGGCATTCACTTACATAATTATACATAACATTTTATAATTCGGTTTGGAATTTACACAATACCAAGTGACTTTGGTCACTACAAGGTTTAGCAGCGGAAACAAAAGAAACAGCAAAAGCCAAAAACCACCAATGGCCTCATCACCCGCAGGCTATTGAGTGGAGATTAGAATTAGCTTCACTCGTTAGCGTCACCCTGATCGGCGCTAACGGGCATCTCATACAGATAACCATCCTCACCTACAACAAGAGGTTATAACCCCTAAGTACGGAAGGTACTCAGCAAGACTTACACAAACTAATAAAAGAAAGTGTTTGATAGAACCTATACAAAGGAATAGAAATTGTACATGCATAAGGTTAACAACAGGAAGGTCATCTCATGGTTCAATTTTGCATAAAGCAATACATCTTAACCTACACTTACTAAGTTTTGATAAAGCAAATTTTATAAATCAATTTGGACTAAAACAGTAAGTAAAAGAGAACAATGTCATAAATAATAACAACATCAAAGTGGCTGTGCACTACTATCAAAACATTGCATGAACCTCTCATGCCGAAAGTACCCATAACCAAAATTTGATTTCCAAAATCTATACAAAGCTCTATTCAAATCCAAGCGTTGTCCGTAACCGTGGACACGGCTATTCGAATAGTTTTAAACCCTACAGGGGTGTATATCTTTACCCACACGACTTAGTTAGCCCGTAAGCCTCCGGGATAATAGCACACTGCCTTTGGTATGCCGGCCGGGTAAACTAAGATTTGGTATTTTTCAACAAGTTGACACTATTCAGTTGGATAACCCATGTGCGACTTATCCCGCTTAAACAGCGACTGATAGCATTTGCTCAACCGGGGTCCACATGTTTTGCCGGGAATACCGACCCAATCAATTGAATGCAAACTCGTGCTAGCGACACATATTAGATTGCAATCAGAACGTTTAAGGTACGTACATGTGATGGAACGCATATACGCCCTCACCCTTCTAAGAACATCTGATATCGATATAAAAAAAAATTCACATGGCATACGACACGGCTCGAAGAATTAAGCATCTTTGCCATATGAGATCAATACACATGTCTTTACTCTCCTGTTTCCAACTCAATAGCATTAACCCTTTACTTAACCAAACAGTGCCCATACACTGCGTGCGGAAGTACGTTGGGGCTTGAATCATCCAGCCGATGTTCAGTCCTTAATCAATCCAGACAAGGCAACCATATTTCCCAATTCTCGTACACTAAGACACCATCACTAACATCCACTTGTCCAGATTTAAAATCAGTTTATCAAACAAGATTTAAATTCATTTCTGATTTAAACAAACTAAATAAAGAATCAAAATAAATTAAATTCATTTGTTGTTCCCAGGTTTGACAAGATAAGCTTGCCAAACACTAACGTTCTATGGACTGCATGGCTAAGCAGATTTTTTGAAATTAAATATTTTAATACCAAGCAATACCTTAAGTTGAGTGTATGATCAAATTTAAGGTAAGCCATAATTGTTAGGTTGTAACTATCTATTGACAGGTCATAAGTAGTTTTTAAGAAATTAGCATGCAACAGTGTCACTGTGTTTTGTAAACCTACAGTTCAAAAATTGGGATCAATATGGTGCAGAGAGGATGCTTGCCTTGGTAGTAGTAAATAACCTCTTGTTCAGGTTCCGGTTGCTCAATAATAGATTCAATTACTTCAGAAGAACCATAATCTAAAAGAAAATGAAATCCAATGAACACAAGGAAAAAGGCAGAGAACATCATGAATAAAAAGAATGCATAATCAATGACTTAATGCATCATTAACAATATGCTTAAGATACATCTAATTTAAATAGGAATAATAGACTACAACTAACCTTTGCTAACATTATTTACCACAAAATAGAATTTAGGTTTAGAACTACAGTTTCAGGTTGTAGGAACTTAAACAGGACAGATTACAATTGATTGGTTTGACGAGCTAAACATCATATTAATGAAATACTTGCTTGAACTAAGAGTATTCATAATTAATATCGTGACCTAACTCATCATTTAATATCACAAAGTGACAAGGGTAAAAGATTATAGAGTTTGCTGTGCATGTTGTCGGACTGACCGACAGCAAGAACAGCGAAGGAACATTTTACAGATTCCGACTGATTTGAGAAACTATGCTAAACAAAGCTTTTTAATTAAACTTAAAGCTGAACTAGAGAGTAACTAATACTCTAAACCAACCCTAGCTAACCCTAATCAATCAGATTACAGAGAAGGAGCAAAACTACAGATTTTGTCGGTTTGCCCGACAACAGCTGACAGAGGAAGATCTTGCACTATTAAATGAATTGGTGGCCGTAAAGAATCAAAAGAAGGTATATATATGATACTAGGGTTTAGCTAAGACCTTAATAAGCTGATATGCTAGCAAAAGAAACCCTAGATCTTGAAAACGATATGAGAGACCGAAAAGTTATAAAAACAACTTTTCAGTTAAAAGCAAGATTTGAGTATTATATGCACAAGTGAGTGCTTCAGGTGGCTTACTGAGGTTCTTGGGAAACTCAAGATGAAAAGAATGGAGATCATAGAGTACCAGCCTGATTGGGAAAAGATGCAGTCAAGATTTTTGGCTGAAATAAGCAAGATGCAAACTTCACCTCACCTGCTTGGTCAAGAATGAAAATAATGGAGGCTTAAGCTATTTGGATCATGATATACACCCTTGACAAGATGAGCGTGAAGAAAGTCTCACCGGAGCAAGAGACTTAACCCGATGATACACCGGTTTGCTCAGTTAACAGAGAGTGACCTTAGTGATATAACCTAAAATGATACCAAGTTCACATCATCAGATGACTTAAGCACCAAGATGGATAATCAAGAAGTGAGAACTAGGGATACTTCACTGAGAAGGAACAAGATGAAGGAAGCTATCTCGGTCAAACATGGTAGTGAGCTCAAAAGTAGGGTTTATATAGAGATTGATCTCCTGGAGCAAGCGAGAATTCTCTAGAGCTGATGAGGTGGCCATCTGATGCTAAATATCAAGGGAATATTCGCATATTCACTGTACAACGCCACCCCATATCGGCAGCAATGTCGGCGACGGCGCACAGCGAGAGGAGGAAGAGAGGGAGCTCACTGACAAATGGGGCTCCACTGTCAGCCACAGCACACACACGCCCCCACAAGATCAAAAGAACAACAACCGTTCGATTAGGAATGGGCGGTTGAGATTGAGATGGTTAGATAACATCTAACCGGTATCCTTTAATATGAAGCTTCCGATCGCAAAGGAACGGCTGGGATTAAACGAATACTGCTGATGGTCCGAACGGCTCAACTCACCGGAGCCCTCCGATTTAGATCTAACGATCGCGTGGTTGATGGTGTCTTAAACCTTCGCGCCGTTAGATTTTGAATTAACGGCTGAGATTGGGCGGGTACTGCAGACGGTCCGAACAGCCCAATGAATCCGGTGCATTTGCTTAGGATTCAACGGCTGAGATCGGTTGGTGCTTTCGGACGGTCTGAACGGCCTACTGAATCTGATCCATTCGTTGAGGATCTAACGGTTTGCACTCATCTCGGCTTTTACCCTTTAATATGGGCATAACCGAATAATTTGCGCACCGTACGATTCAGACCCTACGGTGAAGATTGGATGGCGGATCGGAATTGTCCGAACGGCCCAGTAAATCTGGCCCGTCCGTTGAGATTGGATGCGAGTTAGGATTTGCGGAGACAAGGCTAGCACGGTTGGATAGAAATCCAACGGTGGAAACCACCCCGCGTGCTTGGATGACCTGCACAGCGCCGCAGATCTTGTCCGTTAATCAAAGAAATCGACGGCCCACGCTTACTTGGAGTTGTAGCGTGCGCACGAACGTGACAGAGTCGGACCGCTGTGCACTAGGTTGGATCCAACCATTTGGTTTGGTTTGCTACAGTGCAAAGGGCTGGGTTTAGACCGGACAAGTTGACCAACCTCATTTAAATCCTCAAAAGTTTGACCGGGCTTTTAAAAATAGCAAATAAATTTGTAAAAATATGAAATTTGGCAGAAATACTACTGGGATGATATATTTCCCAAATAAATTTTTGAAAACTACTGTTTCTCTTTTAACATTCATAAATAATTTATTTAAACCGAATAAATTTATTTAAAGACAAATACTCTTCTCAAAGTAAAAATGATCTTCTAAAAATTCAACAAAAATATTTTTGGCCAAGATAATTCATCTAGTCTTTATTAAAAATACTTCCCGGCCTTAATACCAACACTGATTGGTATTTTCTTTTGAAGCTTCAAACAAGTTTTGGATTTGATGACAAAAGGAAGGTTTTAGTTTGTAGCAAAATGCCCAGTTTGCCAAAATGAACAGTGATGCTATGAACAGCACCTTATTACTATTTATTAAGGCTGAGGCTGGTACACCCGGTGTGATTAATTTTGCTAAGAGCATCCTCCTCGTTGTCCTCTTGGTAGCAAGAAGGCTCTTCGTCACGGAGTCGTTTCACCCTCCTCTGTCCCTCTGCGTCCTTCAGGTACCCTCCTGGTAGTCCATAGACGCTCGGGTACCCATTTCTCTGAACTGCAGTGGAGCAAAATGCTGTTGTCGCCGTAGCCATAGTTGCCGTGCCGCCCCTCTACGGCTAGCCGCCGCTCTGGTCCACCACGGCAGGTGTGAGCGGTACCAGTGGGTGCACACGGCTATTGCGCACCTGTAGCTAGCCTTACATCGCACCGCCGTGCTTTAGGTCGCCGGTGTTTCGCCGTTGAAGCCGGCGGGCTGCGTTGTCGGACGCGCCGGCACAGTGCTGGAGCGCGTGCGCGACGTGGCCCTTCGTGGGCCGTCCGTTTTTAGATCAACGGTAGGGATTCACTTAGGTTTGGCCTGTGCGCTGTGTGGCGTGGTCGTGAGCCGTCCATCTCGCGATCAACGGTCCACAGCCACTGCCCCTTTTCGCACGTGTGAATTCAAACACGGCGCGCAAGATCCAATCTGAACCGTTGGATCCAAGATCAACGGTCTACGACCAGGGTTGCCGCGCGCGCACGTCATCGCGTGCATCCGGTCGTTGGGCCGTTTGATCCAATCTCAATGGCCCAGATTCGTCCACATCGATTTGAAATTTGGGTTATCCCGAGAGGTTTATTTGTGAACTGAAAAAGGTAATAAGCTTCAAAATAGCATAACTAATTCATTTTAAATCCATTTGAGTTGATTCAAATTTTGTTAGCTCTGGTTTGAACTAAAATTTAATCTAAAAATGGTTGTAAGTTTAGTTCGGCTCCAAAAAATGGATTTGAAAATGTGTTTAGAAATCAACTTTTAATGTTGCCCTAAATGTTGCAGTTAATTTGTAAAATGCATAACTAATTCTTTATAGATCTTTTTTGAGTGAATCCAATTTTGTTGGCTTCCTCTATTAGTGCACTAAATGTTAGAATAGTATTTAGGCATGGCACTGTTTTCAAAAGAATTGAGGGTGCATTTTAATTGTGCTCTTTTGCATGTCTTTGAAAAATCATAAAACATGCATCATAGCTCCAAATGAGGTGAACTCAATTGTGTTATTCATCTCATGAGGAGGTTGATTTACCATAAAAATCTCAGGTGCAACACCTCTTTGGAAAATTGTTCTAGAGAATTTAATTCAGATGAACAGTAACCGATTTCTATTTTCCAGCATTTTCCAAGCTGAGCAGAATTGTTTTGGCCACAAGTTTTGCATTGAGAATCCAAATCAGTAGGTTCTTGTTGCTAAATTCTTTAAAAATCATTATCTTGCTGCTGTAAAAATTTCAAAGAATTTGGAGAAAGTTTGCGGTGGAGTCTTTTTGATTTTTTTTGTTCTTATCGGTTCTTTTCGCTTTTTCGATTAGGTGCCGACGAGTGTGTTGATCCCGTGAGCGATCCTCTACAGTATAGTCAGCATCCCCAGCAAGGCAAGCAGTTTGATCATATCCATTGAATCCCATTACTTTAAAGTCTAATATATTGTTTAACTTGCGCGAGGTTAGGGACGAAGCTGACAGCGGGGACCCACACTGCCAGTGACTCAAGACGCGCGCGCGAGAGTCAGGGAGAAATGGGAGGTCGGAGCCGTCGGATCTTAATTAGGGTGGTCGTGGACCGTTAGATCTAAATGGGGCGATCCAAAGAGAAAAGGGGTGGTCGCTGACCGTTGGATTTTGATCGAATGGCCAGCGATCACCTGGGTGGTCGCGGCTGGGACTGAAGAGAAAGGAGGTCGTGGGCCGTTGGATTTCGATCGGACGGCTCACGATCACCTAGTGGTCGCGGCTGTTATGAAGAGGATGGAGGTCGTGGGCCGTTGGATTTCAATCGAACAGCTCGCGATCTCCTGGGTGGTCGTGGTGCACTTAGGTGGTTGGGCTTAGCCGAGTGGCTCGGGTCGGACTCGAGCCTGAGGAACAGTGCGGCTGGTTTGACTGAGATTTAAATTGTTTTCTCCACTTTGACCAAGGTGCTAAAAATAGAAATAAATTTCCTAAAATTGTGAAATAAATTACAGGGGTTCCTGGAAAGGTCTAGTGTTCATAACAATTATTGAACCTTACTGTTCAAGATATAAAGTGTATAATATAAATTCAAACTTAAGGTATCTATTTAATTGTGTTTGAATTTTCTTAGGGTTTAAACCAGTCCCAAAAATTTGGGAAAAATTATGTTAATTCATTATACTTGTTCGAGTATTTGAATAAATTATTCCCAAGTGATTATCATGAAGTTTGGTTGGGGTCTTGTTTTGAAATTTTATTTCAGATTTTCCAAGTGCAATATATAATGCAAATGCTTGAAAACAATGATGCATGCTCATGAGATGCACAGTAATTCTCTTTATTAATTTTGGGGATGTGACACTTCATAAAGAAGAAGGACCATACTATGCGTATGTGCGTCGATTACCGTCCGCTTAATGAAGTAACGGTAAAGAACAAGTATCCTTTGCCCCGTATCGATGATCTCTTCGATCAGTTGACCGAAGCTCGAGTCTTCTCCAAGATTGACTTGAGAGTGGGATATCATCAAGTCTGTATTAGACCTGAGGATATTCCCAAGACGGCTTTCTCTACTCATTACGGTTTGTACGAGTACACCGTCATGTCTTTCGGCTTGACCAATGCTCCTGCCATGTTCATGAATCTCATGAATTCGGTATTCATGGAGTATTTGGATAAGTTTGTGGTGGTCTTCATTGATGATATCCTTATCTATTCTAAGGACGATGAAGAACACTCTGAGCACTTGAAGCTTGTGTTGGGAAAGCTACGTGAGCACCAGCTGTACGCGAAGTTCAGCAAGTGTGCATTCTGGTTGAAGGAAGTGGCATTCTTGGGCCATGTTCTTTCAGCAGGGGGCATAGCTGTGGACCCTAGCAAGGTCAACGATGTGCTCTCTTGGAGTCAGCCCAGTTCGGTAACCGTGGTGCGGAGTTTTCTCGATTTAGCCGGTTATTACCGTCGCTTTATCGAGAACTTCTCCAAGATCGCGAAGCCGATGACTGAGTTGCTCAAGAAGGACAAGAAGTTCCTATGGTCCGATGCTTGCGAGAAGAGTTTTCAAGAACTCAAGACGCGTTTGACCACAGCTCCTGTTCTTGTTCTACCCGATATTCATTGAAGCTTCGACATCTATTGCGATGCTTCGCGTCGAGGACTCGGGTGTGTCTTGATGCAAGAAGGCAAGGTAGTGGCCTATGCATCGAGGCAGTTGAGACCTCATGAACTCAACTATCCCACCCATGATTTGGAGCTAGCTGCTGTGGTTCATGCACTTAAGATTTGGCGACATTACCTAATCGGTAACCGTTGCGAGGTGTATTCGGATCACAAGAGCTTGAAATATTTGTTCACCCAACCCGATTTGAACCTTAGGAAAAGACAGTGGTTGGAGTTGATCAAAGACTACGACATGGGTATTCACTATCATCCAGGCAAGGCTAATGTAGTTGCCGATGCGCTTAGCCGTAAAGCACATTGTAATGCCTTGTTGCTCAAGAAGCATCAGCCCTCTCTTCTCGGAGAATTCCAGTGTCTCAACTTGGAGGTAGTTGAGCATGGATTCCTCGCTACCATGGTTGTGCAACCAACCTTGGTGGATCATGTCAAGGCTGCTCAGCAATCGGATGCTGGAGTGACCAAAATCAAGGAGAATGTCAAGAATGGAACAACCAAGTGCTTCTCAGAAGATGCTATTGGTGTTGTGAGGTTCGAACAGCGCCTGGTGGTTCCAAAGGACATGGAATTGCGGAATTTGATTCTCCGCGAAGCCCATGATTCGCCTCTGTCCATTCATCCCGGGGCCACGAAGATGTATCAAGATCTCCGTCAGAGATTTTGGTGGACCTGAATGAAGAGGGAGATCGCCAAGTTCGTGGCCGAGTGCGATGTGTGTCGTCATGTAAAGGCCGAACATCAGCGTCTAGCAAGTCTGCTTCAGCCTTTGCCAGTGCCTGAGTGGAAGTGGGATTCGATCGGGATGGATTTTATCACCGGTCTACCCCCGCTCTCCCAAGGGAAATGATGCCATTTGGGTCGTCATCGATCGATTGACTAAGGTGGCCCATTTCCTCCCTGTCAAGACTAAACTTCGGGTAGGTCTATTAGAAGATCTCTACATAGCCCGCATCGTGAGTTTACATGGTGTGCCGAAGACGATTGTGTCAGATCGTGGATCTCTATTCACCTCTCGATTTTGGCATAGTTTGCAAGAGGCTATGGGAACTCGTCTTGCTTTTAGCTCAGCTTATCATCCCCAAACTGATGGTCAGACCGAGAGGGTCAACCAAGTGTTGGAGGACATGCTTCGTGCTTGTGTTCTTTCCTATGGGAAGCATTGGGAGGAATGCTTGCCATTCGCCGAGTTTTCTTATAACAATAGCTTTCAGGCCAATCTCGGCATGGCTCCTTTCGAGGCCTTATATGGAAGAAAGTGTAGAACCCTGTTGTATTGGTCTGAAACCGGCGAGAGACCTTTCTTTGGTTCGGACTCGATCAATGAGGTCGAGAGTCAAGTCCAGCTTATTCATGAGCGATTGCGCACGGCTCAGTCAAGGCAAAAGAGCTATGCGGATCGTCGGCGTCGTGAGTTGAGCTTTGAGCCCAATGACTTTGTTTATCTCAAAGTCTCTCCTTTGAAGGGCCATCAGCGTTTCGGTGTCAAGGGCAAGTTAGCTCCTCGATATGTGGGTCCCTACCGCATCATCGAGAAGAAAGGAGCTGTTGCCTACAAGTTGGATTTGCTCGCTGCACTAGAGGGGGTACATGATGTGTTCCATGTGTCCCAGTTGAAGATGTGCCTCCGTGTTCCAACCGAGGAAGCTCCGTTGAACACTCTCGATGTCCAAGAGGATTAGACCTATCGCGAGCACCCTATTCGCATACTCGAAGCGGCTAAATGAAGAACGAGGAACCGTTCCATCAAGTTTCTTAAAGTTCAGTGGTCGAACCGTTCCGAGGATGAAGCTACTTGGGAAAGGGAGGATCGTCTGCGTGCGGACTACCCTTCTTTCTTTTCCGAGTAAGCCAAATCTCGGGATGAGATTTTTGTAAGGGGGGGGGGAGGTTTTGTAACATCCCAAATATTAGGTTGTGTTTCAAATGTAATCAAACCTATGTTTGTGTTTCAAATGTAACCAAATCTAGGGTTGTGTTTCTAATGTAACCTAGAATGGGTGTGTGTTTCAAATGCAACAAAATGTGTAGAAATTAAAACTTTTCTCACATCTTGAAACTCTTGGACTTTTCTATAATTTGTGTCAAAGAATTGTGGAATCCAAAAATCAAAATCTCCTGTTGACTAAAGTCAAACCCTTATTCCACTGTGTCACCAATCTTGTGCCAAACTTTGGGAATAATTTTCCTTCGTTCTAGAGATGCTGTGTGACCCCTATGAATTATTTCATAATTTTTAGAAATTATTTGATAATTTTTGGAGGCAAGTCAAACCAATTTGTCAATTGGTCAAACCCTAAAGCAAACCTTGAGGAATTTCTTGAGAAAAATGCTTGCATAAAAACCTCTAGAAATTTTATGTAAGGTTATTCCTGGAGGGAGGAAGCTCCAATGAAAATTTCATAATTTTTGGAGTTAGTTTGCTATCTCTAAAAATTCTTCCAAACTCAGCTTTTAAATTCAAACTCAAATTGGTTTACACTGTTCCTCGGGCTCGGACCCGAGCCTGGCTCGAACCACTTGACTCGGTCGAGTCAACTAACTGCACCCTGGTGCGCGCGTGTTGGTGCGATCGTTGTCGACCGTTGGATCATCATCGCGCGGTCCACATTTGCGCTACGCGGGACCAATTCGATCTAACGCTGGCCGTTGGATGGAAATCAGACGGTGCCGCGTCGTCCTCTTCCTCGCGTTGCGCGGCGCAGCACTAGCAGGGCCACCAAGGCGTGTGCAGCGGCGTGGGTAGCGTTGCGTCCCCTCCGCGCAGGCCAACGGGTCTTTCTGCAGCGCATTAAATGCCTGTCATGCTGCCGCACCCGAGGGTCCTCTTCCCACCTGCTCTCATCGCCCTCAGCGCTCCCATGGCAGGCTTGACCGTGGAGGAGCTCTCCCATTGCCCTCCTTGCCTCTCTGCTACTTAAGCTCCCAGCTCCCGTCCATAGCTCCCTTTCACCACCCCGTAGCTCATGCTTGCACCCACTGTGCTTGCTGGAGCTCCAAACCACCCAAACACCCCGCCGCTATTGTTGACCTGTGAAGCTTCTCGGTGAAGGCAGTGCCCCAGCGGCTTCCCTCTCCCTCTCTTTGCGTCAGCTTGTGCCTCTCACCTCACTGATCGTTTCCCCTAACTCGATTTGGGTTTGCTTCCACAGGAGCGGCTTGAATCTAGAGTTTTGGAGCTTGCGGCTGATTTCACTCCTCTCCGTCTCCGTTGCCGGTGAGTCATCCATTTGCCAATCCCTTGCTCTGGAACCTTCCTGGAGCTTTAATGGTGCTAATGTGATGACCAGGTGCGATTAATTTTGCTCAGAGCATCCTCCCCGCATTGTCCTCTTCGGCGCCGGCAAGGCTCTTCGTCGCCGGAGCTGTTCAGCCCTCCTCTGTCCCTCTGCGTCCTTCAGGTACCCTCCTGGTAGTCCATAGACGCTCGGGTACCCATTTCTCTGAACTGCAGTGGAGCAAAATGCTGTTGTCGCCGTAGCCATAGTTGCCGTGCCGCCCCTCTACGGCTAGCCGCCGCTCTGGTCCACCACGGCAGGTGTGAGCGGTACCAGTGGGTGCACACGGCTATTGCGCACCTGTAGCTAGCCTTACATCGCACCGCCGTGCTTTAGGTCGCCGGTGTTTCGCCGTTGAAGCCGGCGGGCTGCGTTGTCGGATCTTGACAAGGTCGAGCTTTGGCGCGCGTCGCGGGTTCTTCGTGGGCCATCCGTTTTTAGATCAACGGCAGGGATTCACTTAGGTTTGGCCTATGCGCTGTGTGGCGTGGTCATGAGCCGTCCATCTCGCGATCAACGGTCCACAGCCACTGCCCCTTTTCGCCAGCGTGAACTCAAACGCGGCGCGCGAGATCCAATCTGGACCGTTAGATCCAAGATCAACGGTCTACGACCAGGGTTTCCGCGCGCGCGCGTCATCGCGTGCATCTGGTCGTTGGGCCGTTCGATCCAATCTCAACGGCCCGGATTCGTCCACGTCGATTTGAAATTTGGGTTATCCCGAGAGGTTTATTTGTGAACTGAAAAGGGTAATAAGCTTCAAAATAGCATAACTAATTCATTTTAAATCCATTTTAGTTGATTCAAATTTTGTTAGCTCTGGTTTGAACTAAAATTTAATCTAAAAATGGTTGTAAGTTTAGTTCGGCTCCAGAAAATGGATTTGAAAATGTGTTTAGAAATCAACTTTTAATGTTGCCCTAAATGTTGCATTTAACTTGTAAAATGCATAACTAATTCTTTATAGATCCTTTTTGAGTGAATCCAATTTTGTTGGCTTCCTCTGTTAGTGAGCTAAATGTTAGAATAGGATTTAGGCATGGCACTATTTTCAAAAGAATTGAGGGTGAATTTTAATTGTGCTCTTTTGCATGTCTTTGAAAAATCATAAAACATGCATCATAGCTCCAAATGAGGTGAACTCAATTGTGTTATTCATCTCATGAGGAGCTTGATTTACCATAAAAATCTCAGGTGCAACACCTCTATGGAAAATTGTGCTAGAGAATTTAATTCGGATGAACAGTAACCGATTTCTATTTTCCAGCATTTTCCAGGCTGAGCAGAATTGTTTTGGCCACAAGTTTTGCATTGAGAATCCAAATCAATTGGTTCTTGTTGCTAAATTCTTTAAAAATCATGCTCTTGCTTCTGTAAAAATTTCAAAGCATTGGGAGAAAGTTTCCTGTGGAGTCTTTTTGATTTTCTTCGTTCTTATCGGTTCTTTTCGCTTTTTCGATTAGGTGCCGACGAGTGTGTTGATCCCATGAGCGATCCTCTGCAGCATAGTCAGCATCCCCAGCAAGGCAAGCAGTTTGATCATATCCATTGTATCCCATTACTTTAAAGTCTAATATATTTTTTAACTTGTATGTATGCATTGCTTATTTTGTTGTTAAATGATTATCGATTAGTGATCCTATAGATGCATACTCTGTAGGTAAATATTCATTCTCTACTACTAATCCTAGGATTATCTTGCTGTGATTTAGAGTTCGCTGGATGGACTCTTATCACTGAGTAGTTTACGTTTGATATTGCTTAGAAATGCTTAGATAACGGTAGAAATGGGCGGTCATCGACTTATGTCGATGACTTTGATCACACAAAACTATTATTCCATTATGTTCAGCATGTATGCTTTGTTACTTTGTAAAGAAATAAAAATGAAAACAAAATTGTTATTGACTTGGGCACAATGGATGTTGGTGTGATCTCATGGTGTGTTGGAATGGTGCCTAAGTCCCTAAGGACTGAGTTACTTGTCCCACTGAACCAAGTAATATTGCGTGCTAACCACGCGAGAGGGATATGGGACCTCTCTTGACTAAGTACTTTGGGCAGTGTTAATTATTGAGCTGATTGGTGGTTAAAAAGAAATGTGATATGAGGGGAGCATCTGTAATTCAGCTTGAGCTGGCTGATGTGTCCTACTCTTTGTGGGTTGCGGCTCATAATTAGCATCATCCATTGGAAATGTCTCGTAGGACTTAGCTGTGCCGGCATACCAAAGGAAGTGTGCTAATCATGTGGCGAAAAGGCGGTCCGACGTGCGGGTACATTGGTACACCCCTGCAGGGATAAAACTATTCAAATAGCCTCATCCTAGGTTATGGACACGCTTGGCAAGGTCTTTCAAGAATTAGACTCAACCATTTAATTAAAACTTGTTGGGTGGTATGAATTTGGTGATTCATACTATTGTTGTGGTGACTATTGGGTTAGTCACTTCTAGGTTGTTTCACTGTTATTATTATTATTGTATCGTTGTTACTTCAACAATTAAAAATGCTTTGTCAAATTGGTTTAAATCTATTACATTATTGCAAATGAAAACTGGCTTTATGCTAAAAGTAAGTCCAAAGCCTCTTCCACTTACATAAAGCTTGCATGTAGCTAATTATAGGCTGTTACCCTTACACGTCAGTCTTGCGAGTATATTTTTGTACTCATTTGCTTTGCTTAATTATATTTGTTGCAGAGGAAGAAGTTGAACCCCAAGGGTTCCACTTTTGTGAGATGTGCGGTGGATGGGACGACTAGGTTGGTGGCTTGGTTGGTTGCCTTGTGGGCTATAGGTAAACCAATTGGCTCTTTTATTATAGCCATCTTATGGCTTTTGCTTCCGCTGTTATTTATCTCTTTAGTTGTTTTTGGCCGGTCGGCCTTATTTTGTAATAACTTGCTATTATGTATGTCTTTTAATTAATCTAGTTGTGCTTTGGTTCTATGTTTGTATGAATTGATTCATGACTTTGTAAAAGGGTGTATTTACAGCACTTCTGGGATGTACATATTTTCCCGAGGCACGGGATATTATGTTTGTGATACTAGAGTCGGTGGTACGACTAAGTATCCCAAGCCTAATACCCCGGGGGTCTCACACGAACATATGCATCTGGCAGGATTGTTGCAGCCTTTGGAGGTTCCAGTATGGCCATGGGATGATATCTCCATGGATTTCGTGGTGAGTTTATGATGAGGACATGACCCCTATGGATACAACCATATTTGCTATGCTTGCTGTTCCAAGTACAAGAGCTCGTACGCTTTACCTAAATTATCAGGTGAGCTTGTTTTTAGGAGTGTCTTTACATTATATGAACTATATGATGCTACCGAATGATATATATATATATATATATATATATATATATATATATATGTATATCTATGTGTGTGTCTGTGTGCAGCACCATGTCACTTTTGGTCCAAGACAAGCAAGCAGTTCGAGCTGGACTCGTTTTAGAATTCAGTTCGGCCTCCGGAATCAGCCTGACAGCACCAACTTAAAACAGACGTAACCTTCACATACGGAGTCTGTTGGAGGTCCACGAGTACTTGATAGAAAGCTTATTTTGTCCTCTTTCCAACGGATCTAGCCTCACCTCCAAATTCCTTCTGGACTGATCGTAATCATCAAAAGAAGACGTCATATCACCTATTTGGGCCAATCTGGGCTTTGTAATCATACTCAACTTGGTCCATATGCCGGCGGCCCACCTGGAGGTGTGGTTACTGTTCATGTGAACAGTAACCACGAGTTTAGTCCCACCCCGCTAGTTCCTTTAGATTTGTGGCTCCTCGTTCCCTATTTAAGGAGGTCGCACCCCCTTTAGTTTTCTCAGATTTTGTTTAGTTAAAAGTTAGCATTGTTGCAACTTCGTGTATTGGCTTGTGTCGACTAGACCAACCATAATACCGCTTTTAAAATCCCAATTCAATATTTCAATCTATATTTGCAATTTCAGATTGCTTTATCTTGTTCTTGCGTGCTTCTTCGGTGTATGCAGGAATCGACCTTCGTGGTCAGGTCAACCGGGTATTCGTGCACGGATGGTAACGACTTGTCAATCAGTTCGGTGATTGCGTGGTTTCGAGCCTTGCGTATTCGTAGCCAGGATCATCAGAGTTGAGCGACGCCTACCGGACTTATCGTTTCTCATCGAAAGATCGGGCCAACAATCAAACCTTAGGGTTCATCAGTTGGTATCAGAGCTACAGTTCATCGGTGATAATTTTTTTTCCTACAGTCCAAATAGCCAAAATTAAAAATTATAGGTTTAGTTCATCGTCCAAACCAATTTGTGCCTTTGCAATTTCTTCTATTAGTTTGCGTTGTTGAATTGTCGTTGCATTGTCGAGTCTTTTTACTGGTTTCTGTCTAGATTGGTCTAGTTTTAGGGTTTCTTGTCGAGCGTCTAGTCCGTTTCCCCCTCCCCGCTGCGAACATAAGATTTTAGGGCACAGGGGTTATTAGGGGTTGAAGAGCTACGGCAAAACAGGTCATCTGGTCAGCAGCGCAGCGTCACATGCTTGCATCGGCTTCATCGCATAGCAGATCAATCCTTTGCATCGTGTGTACATCGTGCAAGCAAGTCATCTGGTCAAGAAGCGCAGCGCCGCGTGCTCTAATTGGCTTCGTCGTGTAGTAGATCCAATCGGGCCGCGGCCACCGAGGCTTGCCCACCGCCGCCTCTACCATCCGACGCCGCAACTCGGGTGTTGCCGCTGCTACTGACTCCAACGGCCGACGAGGCTTGCCCGCCGCCAACACCGCCATCCGACGCCGCCACTCGGGGGAGCCACCGTCGCCACTCGGGATGTTGCCACCACCGTCATCTCCACCGGCGTCGGGCCCGCGGCCGCCTCCGCCATCTCCGCCGGTCACGCATCCACCGAACCGCGCCGCCTGTGCCTCAGAGGCGCTGCGCTGCCGTTCCGCAATTGAGCCACCTTGCTGGGCGCCACCGAATGGGCCGCCACCGCTGCCGTTTCACCGCAGCCGAAACCGCCGCGCCGCCCCGCCACCGACGCCAATGCTGCATTGCTTGGCCCATCACGCCGCCGGACACGCACTCATGACGCCAAGACGCGCCGCCCGCACGAGGCTGCCAGATCGAAGCTAGCTCGTGTCGCCGCCATCGCCGCTAGAGCTAAAGTGGAGGATCGAGATTTGTTTCTGTTTGCTTTCGGCTTCAACGTTCCAGTAGCCTTTGAGGCATAAAAGAAAAGGGTAAAAAAAGGGAAAAGAAAGAGAAGAGGAAAAAAAAGGAAAAGAAAGAGAAGAAAAAAAAAGAAAAGAGAAGGAAAAAAAAGAAAAGGGAAAAGAAATAGAAGAAGAAAAAAAATTCAGAGCTACCTTGTTTCATCTATTGCTCGTTGGCCTTGATAATTCTAGTACTAGCCTTCAGTTGTTGCTACTAGTCGTTCTTGCGAGTTGCTCTAGCTAGGCTTGGTTTAGACTAGGACCAGCACTTGTGACTAGTACTTTGAACTGCTTTTCAACTTTGCATATTGAATTGAATAATTGCTATTCCTTTGCTACATACTAGCCTTCTGAGCTCCACTTCCTACTAACTCAGCAGGTGCCGTTCCTCGCAATTGTTGGGTTGATCGCAAGTGAGAGTATCACGAACCAGCCACCGGTTGTACCACTTCCTTGCTGCATTGGTAAGAACTTGTAAGAACTGGGTATAAGCTTGAGTGTGAGTGACTTGGTTGAGCCTCCAGAACCTAGTAGTTGGTAGGGACATATACTCAGCGAGGGAAAGATGCTATTTGGGTAATTGTGGACCGTTTCAGCAAGTCTGCACATTTCATTCCTATCCGTACAACGAATACGGCGAGCGATTTGGCTCCTATCTATGTACGAGAGGTAGTGTGGTTACACGGTGTACCTAAGACCATTATTTATGGCCATGATGCTAAGTCTGTCTCCAAGTTTTGGGAGAGTTTACAGAGTGCCTTGGGCATGCAGCTTTGTCTTGGCACTGCATTTCATCCTCAGACGGATGGCCAGTTTGAGCGTATGATTCAGACACTTGAGGACATGCTCAGGTCCTGTGTCATGTCCTAGAAAGGAAGTTGGGAGGATCATCTGGCTTTAGCAGAGTTCACCTACAATAATAGCTATCATGCCAGTATCCGAGCTGTACCATTCGAGGTCTTGTATGGGCGAAAGTGTATGTCCCCATTGTGTTGGGATGCAGTTGGTGAATGAGCAGTTTTGGGTCCCGATTGGGTTCAGCAGACTATTGACAGGGTGGCAGAGATTAGGCAGAATATGTTAGCCGCTCAAAGCCCACAGAAAAGTTATGCTGATGTAAGGAGGCGGGAATTGGAGTTTGAAGTGGGGGACCAGGTACTTTTGAGAGTGTCTCCTACTAAAGGCATAGTGTGTTTTGGTACCAAAGGGATGTTGGGGTACGGGTAGGCTATGATAGTAACAAATCAAAATTTTCTAGCACGTATACCAGGAAGCCAAGTAAGTAGATGATCGCAGATCATTACCACCAGACGCGCATAGCAGCGAAAGAAGGGTTGGAGCAGCCTGGTCCAACGTAGAGCACGTCGATGTAGTGGTCATAGCCGATCGTCCAGCGTCGAACACATCGGTGCGGTAGCCGTGGTCAATCATCTCCTGTAGCAATCTCTGCAGTTCCTTATGAAGATCGCGGATCGTCCTCAAGTGCAACAGCAACCGCAGTAGCGCCTCTACGGTATCCACACGTTCAGGGAAGGAACAACCATGCACTGGTGTGCTAGCACCAAGTTGCGTGGTAGAGCTCTTAGGAAGATGGCGGCTAGGGTTTCAGTGGAACAACTCAACTCACGACTTTCGTGTGTCTTGTCTGTTACGTTCACCCCCACCCAACAGCCTCATGCATCTCCTTATATAGTGCTCGTGACGGATCCTATCTGAACACGTTTGACGAATCGTATCCGTACTGGTTTGTTCCATCCCATTTAAGTGTGTGACCCATTAGGTTCATGCGTAATCAGTTGTGACTCGGAAACCCTTTCCGATCATGAGTCGTTAGCGGTTCCTAGTAGGACATAACGATTCCCGTATACACACAAATTATATAGGACGAACCTTAATGCAATATGATCTACGACCAGATCCTCATCACTTACGACCAGGTCCTATCTCTATATGACCAGTTCGTATTTGGTCACGATCAATTCGTAACTCCTTACGACCAGGTTACAACCATTCTGTGATTACGTTCGACCAGTCTACGACCAGCTCGTATCTCCATACGACCAGTCTGTAGGTGATCGAACTAAGCAACCTAATCATGTATTCTCCCTTTGCCTCATGATGTCTGGTTGAACTCCAGGTGAGATGTTGTGTCATCCATGGACTGTTCAATACTTTCTCGATCGAGTGTCGGATAACTTCACATGGTCGAACACTTCGACCACTAGTGGCATGGTCATGCACTTTCTTTATCCGACCACAACGAGGGGCCCAAAGACATCTCTCCTGTTATGTTAGGAGGGGCAAATCCCATATCCAACTAGTCACATTCCTCCGCATATTTCGTAGCATACCCGAAAGCTACCTTTATGACTACCCAGTTATGAGTAGCGATTGGCATCCCCGAAGAGTACTATTACACATGTAGGAAACCATTCTGATCTCAGGTCTAAGGATTATACATCATCATTGCTTGAGACCAACTAACAACACATAGAATCATAACAATCTCGATAGTGTCTCAAGGTGGGTCAATCCAACCCCATGTTCTCTAACATGTGTCCACATTATTGATTCGATATCTCTATATCCATGACCGGTGAAGCGTGGTCATCAATCAATACATGTGCTGGTCGATAGAGTCGCTGGTGTTCTGACCATTGACATCCGGCCATGGATTCATTTTGAATGACATCATATAAGTTAAGAGTTTCACCAACAAGTCACATACTTGTTAATCTTCATAACCAATGATTCATTCAAGGAACAGGATAACATATTATCCAATATTATGAACATAATGAAATATAATCATCTCTATGATTGCCTCTAGGGCATATTTCCAACAAGGGAAGCTTGGCCCGAGGTACGTTGGACCATTTCCAATCGTGGCACAAATTTAGAAATTGGCATATCGCTTGGACCTTCCTAAGTCCATGCGCGGCGTGCATAATGTATTCCATGTTTCCTTGTTGAGAAAGTATTTGAGAGATCCAGAACATGTGATTCCACTAGAACCCTTGGTGCTTGAGCAGGACCTTACCTTTGAATCCCGACCAGTGCAAATTTTGGAAGAGTCAGAGCGAGTTCCAAGAAACAAGACAATAAAGTATGTCAAGGTGATTTGGTCTCATCAATCCGAGAGAGAAGCCACATGGTAGCTGGAGTCTCGCCTGCGCGAGCAGTATTCGGATTTGTTCACAGCGGGTATGTGTTTTACCGTCGTTATATTCTAATCACACTTTTCTTTCGCATAGATTGGTGTGTAGATTTGGGGTCAAATCTTGTTAAGGGGGGTAGAATGTAATACTCTTATTTATTCTAAGGAATAAAATGTTCAAAAGAGAAATTAGAATAAAAAAGGGGGGATTCCGCAGTTATTCGACAACCTGGGCCTCGAGCCTTGATCCAGGAGGCCCATGAGGGGCCGGCCAAGGGGAAAAGGGTGGGGGGTTCACCAACCCTAGAGCCCTCCCCCCATTGTGCCTCCTCCCCCTCATTGAGCCACCACCCCCTCCACTCCTCCCCTCTTCTCCACGCCCCTCCCCTCCCTGGTGGCACCTCCCTTTCCTCTTGGTGGTGCCTCCCTTCCTCCCTACGTTCTCCATTGATGCCGGTGTAATGTCCCGTTTGTCCTAGAGTTCTTGCCAGTTTTCAAAGCTAAAAAGGAACCATTCGGTTTATTTTGCTTGCTCAAGCTTAACTTGGAACTTTGGAAATATTGGAGGTTTAACTTGACCTAACCAAACTTCAACTAAGTCCAGTTGGTTGTTGCTCTCTGTTGGTTGAAGTTCTTTGGTGTTCCTTGGCTTTTGCTCTCCTTTCTTTGTTTCCTCTATGTTCTCTTAGGCCTAGTCTCTCCTTTTCAGGACCCCTTTCGTGTCTGGAACTCTCTCTCAGTCCAGACCTCCCTTGTGTTGGACCTCCTCTTGTCCAAGACCTCTTTGTAGGTCTAAGACCTCCTCTTTTGGGTCTTAGACCAGCTCAGGTTTGTGTTTCAAACCTTTTTGATTTCTGAGGGTCAAGTTTGAGTGGTTTTCCTCTCTGTGGACCACCCTCTTATTTGACCTCCTCTCCTTCTTTTTCCCCAAAGACCTCGCTTTGATGCATCTTGGCCGTCAGGATCACCTTCGGGTTCATCCTGGCCGTCAAAGACCTCCCTTTGATGCATCTTGGCTGTCAGGATCACCTTCGGGTTCATCCTGGCCGTCAAAGACCTCCCTTTGATGCATCTTGGCCGTTAGGATCACCTTCGGGTTCATCCTGGCCGTCAAAGACCTCCCCGTCGTTTGGATCTAAGGGTCCAGACCTCCCCGCGGTGGGACCTCCTCGCTCTTTTGGTATTTTTGCAAAGATGACCCTCCTGGTCCGCGACCTCCCCCTCTTTTGTCGTTTAGCCGCGACCTCCCTTTTTTTGTCGTGACATCCCTGGGGTTAAGTCCACCTCCTGCGGTGTGAGACTCCGGGGTATTTGGCTTGAGATGGTTAGTCGAACCACCGACCCTAGCATCGCAAACAAAATATCCCGTGCCTCGGGAAAATATGTACATCCCAGAAGTGCTGTACATACACCCTCATACAAGTTCATGCATCACTTCCATACAAACATAGAGCCAAAGCACGAACTAGATTAAACAAAAGACATACATAATAGAGAGTTATTACAAAAGAGGGCCGACCGGCCAAATACAAGATAAAGAGCTAAATTAGCTAAAGAGTTAAGCAAAAGCGGAAGCGAAAGCCATAAGATGGCAACAACAAAAGCCAATCAGTGTGCCTTTAACCCCACAAGGCAACCAACCAAGCCACCAACCTAGTCGTCAAACCCGCAGCACATCTCACAAAAGTGCATCCCTTGGGGATCCTCTGCAACAATTACAGTTAAGCAAAGCAAATGAGTACAAAAATGTACTCACAAGATTGATGTGTAAGGGTAACAGCCTATAATTAGCTACATGCAAGCTTTATTTAAGTGGAGGAAGCTCTAGACTTACTTTTAGCATAAAGCAAGTTTTCATTTGCAATAATGTAATAGATTTAAAGCAATTTGACAATCCATTTTTAAATGTTGAAATAACAACGATACAATAATAACAACAACAGTAAAGACAACCTGGAAGTGACTAACCCAATAGTCACCACAACAATAGTATGAACATCCATTCGTACCAACCCAACAAGTTTTAATTAAATGTTGTAGTCTAGTTCTTGCACGACCTTGCCAAGCATGTCCATAACCTAGGACGAGGCTATTCGAATAGTTTTAACCCTGCAGTGGTGTACCAATGTACCCACACGTCGGACCGCCTTTTCGCCACATGATTAGCACACTTCCTTTGGTATGCCGATACAACTAAGTCCTACGAGACATTTCCAATAGATGATGCTAATTAAGAGCCGCAACCCAACAAAGAGAAAGACACATCAGCCAACTCAAGCCGATTTGCTGATGTTCCCCTCCTATCATAATAACATCTTTTTTTTTTACACCACCAACCAGCTCATAATTAACACCGCCCAAAGTACTTAGTCAAGAGAGGTCCCATATCCCTCTCGCGTAGTTAGCACGCAAAATTGCTCAGTTTAGTGGCCCAAGTAACTCGGTCCTTAGGGACTTAGGTGTAACATCCCAAATTTAGGTTTGTGTTTCAAATGTAAGAAAATTAGTAGAAATTAAAACTTTTTCTTCATTTGGAAGTCCTTGAGCATTTCTGTAATTCTTGTAAAAGAATTGTGGAAATCATTTTAAAAAATCCTCAATTGACTCCTATCAAAAACCTCCTTGTGAAAATCTTGTGCCAAACCCTTGTAAATATTTTTCATGGGTTCTTTGGATGACTTGTATCACCTCTGAATTTTCTCATAATTTTTAGAAATTATTTGAATAATTTTGAAGGCAAGTCAAACCAGGTCAAACCTGGATCAAACCCTAATTCCAACCTTCTGAAATTTATTGAGAAAATTGCATTGCATAAAAACCTCTGGAAATTTTATGGGAGGTTAATCCTTTTGTCAGCAAGCTCCAGTTAAATTTTCATAAATTTTGCAGTTGTTTTGATACCTCAATTAAATCCTCAAAACCTCAGCTCAAAAATTCAAAACTCAAACTGGTTCACTGTTCCTTGGGTCTGAGTCAGACTCGGGCTCGAGTCAATTGACTCGGTCCAACCAACTAGTTGCACCCGGGGGGGCTCGCGCTAGCGCTTACGCTTTGGGCCATTGGATTAGAATCAGGCGGCCCACGTTTGTGCAACCCTTTGCCCCCTTGATCTCGCCTCAGCCGCGCGATGCAAATCGGACGGCTGCCACGTCGTCGTCGTCCTCCTCTCGCCCTCGTGTGCACGCTAGCGCCATGGGCAGAGCAGTGGAGTGGGGCGCAGCGTCGGGTCACCTCGGTGCAGGCCTCAACGGGTCTCCCTCTGCAACGCATTAAATGTCCGTCACTCACCGCCCTCGCAGTCACCTTGCTCACCTGCTCCCGTCGCTCGTCGCGACTTTACGCCGCGGAGGACCGTGGACCACCCGTGAGCTTGCGCCCGTTGCTCCCTTGTTTCCTTCGGCTACTTAAGCCCCTTGCCCTCTCCCTTGGCTTTCTTTACGCACCAGTGAGCCCTAGCTAGCACCCACAGCGCTGGTTGGAGCTCAAGTCGCCCGATCCACCCTTGCCGCCATTGCCGCAGCTCAAGCTCTCGGTGAAGGCGGTGGTCCTGTCCCTCTTCTCTCTCTCTTTTCGCTCTGGAGTCACCCTCTAACCTCCAGGAGTCTATCCCCTCACTTAATTTGGATTCATCTCTACAGGGTGGAGCTGAATTGCAAATTCCCCATTTTCGGCCGAAAACTCATTCATCGTCTCCAAGTCCGGTGAGTGATCCTCTCTCCAATCCCTCTCTCTGGTGGCATCAGTGGGAGGTATAGAACCCATTTTGATGACGCGGGCTCATCCTTTTGGCTCAGGGCAGCTTCGCCATGTTGCCGCCATTGACGCCGTCGCGGAGCTTCGTCGCTGGCGCAGCTCAAGCATCCCCTGTCCCTCCGCGTCACTCAGGTTGGTCCCTTGTAGCTTCTAGTAGCTCGGGCACCCACTGGATGACTTTGTTGCAGAGCTTTCCTTCTTTGTCATTGTTGCCGTGTGTTGCACCGCCACACCTCGCCGTCACGCCGCCGCTCCGGGCCCTCACCGGAGATGTGGGTGGTACCGGTAGGTGCGTATCGCTATTGCGCACCTGTAGGTGCCCTCAGTTTGCTCTGCGATGGCGTGAATCGCCGGCGAGCCGCCGTTGAACGCGTCGGAAATTTTGTCGGGCGTAAACAGGGTGGCATTGCCGTATTAGGGCACAGTAATGAGAGTCATTAAGGTCTAATCATTGCTTAGTAATAAATCTGTCCTAAGCCGCCTCATATCAGTCACTGCCGTGTGGGCCCGCGGTTTAAATGAAACACTCTTGCACAGTAAACCACTAGGTGGTCCTCTGTCACTTACATGTGGGCTCTCTTCGACTGCGGCACTTAAGCAGCCCCAGACCTCGGCCATCGACGGGTGGGCTGCGTGCATCGCGGCATCGCGTCGTTAACCTCGCACGGGCGTGACTCCACGTCACTGCCAGTGGGCCCCGCTGGTCAGAATTCACTGTGCACGGGCCGGTTGGCTAAATCAGTATCACCTGTTCATTTTTAAATCAGCGGCGGAGATCGTTGCACCGTTCGGACCACTCCGTACGTCCATGCGATCTCATCCCTCCATCGCGAGATCGACGGTCCACATCCATTGGGCCGTTCGGACCACTTCTGTGGGCTGTCGGATCAAGATCGGACCACATCACTAGGCCGATCGGACCAGGGGTTGTGTGCCGTGCGCACCGCGCTGTGGGCTGTAGGATCTGGAATAAAGGGCCCAGATTGAGCCACGTTTTTCTTTCCGGTTTAATTCCGTTTTAATCCCGGTAAGCTTTATTTTTCAACAGAAAATTGTATTAAACTTTAGAAATGCACAACTATTTCATATTAAATCATTTTCGGTTGATTCCACTTTTAATAAATCTGTTATAAACTAAACTTTAATCTAAAAATGGTTTTAACTTTAGTATATGTAACATCCTGGTTTTCAGAATCAGGATGTTAATATTTAATTTGGTGTTATATTAAATTTTGACTTTGTTTTAAAATTTTTCCAGTGTTTAATCAAAATGTTACTTTTAAAATCAAATCAAACAAATTAAAAGGTTACACTTAAAGGTTAAATCGATTTGTCTAAAAGACTACATTTAAATTAAATTATTTTGATTTCTTGTTTTAGCATGTATTTCAAAAATCATGATGCATGCATTAGTACCGAAGCTCTTTTCCGAATCGATCGATCGCAGCGTAAACGCTCAAGTGTCCTTCTTGACCTGTCATCTTCCATTTTCCGTCCCTACTAACTTTTTCGCTTCTCTCCTTCAAATCTCTTCCGAAAACTCGAAACCAAGCCATCCATGTCATACCAACGCGATCATTATCGCACGACCGACCCAATTCCGCAATTCGATTTTGCATGCATGGCGCTTTGAGCGAATTCAAAAATGCATTTAAAAGAAGTAGCAGATGAAACGCTCAAGATGCCGATTCTTTTCCCCAACTTCTCTTTCGCGATCACCACCAAAAATCAAGAATCCGATAATGCATGTTATACCATTGTGATCGCTGCCTCGAGAGCTTTCCAATTTGGCGGTTAGTTCACGATGCAAGGTCGTTGGAGCGAGCTGGAGAAAATGGGAAGAACTGTACTGCTATTCATTTTCCAGACAAACAGGAAATTCAAAGATTTTTAGAGAGCAACACACTCTGGATAAATTCCTAAAATTTTTACCTAAGCATCAACATTATGTCAGGAACCTTCCATAAAAATTTCGTGATTTTTAGAGCTAGGAAACTATGTCTAAAAATTTCTTCCCCAAAACGGAACACTGTTCATTCGGAAATTTCACCCCAAACCGAACCATGCTGCCATTTTCTTTGCTCCCAGCCGAGAGGACATACCCCCACTACCCTATTCCTTCTCTCTCCAACACCTTCTAACAGCACACCCATCACCTCCCCACGCCATCTCTCTTCTTCACCAAACAACACAGCTCCATTTCTCTCCCACACAAGCTCAAGCTCCCATTTTCTCTCTTCTAAATCCCAGGCAAAAACTGAGAATCAGCCATTGCATGTTATGCCATCACCTTCCTCATCACTTAATCTCTCCATACATCCATTTATATTTTACATGCATGGCCATTTGAGCATTTTGGAGAAGGGAAAGGAGGTGAGAGCTGCTGCAATACAGCATGCAGTGCTGCTTGGTGGTGCTCGGTGGGCATGCATGCAGCAGATGGAGGTGGAGCAGCAGCTTGGGCGCATAGCAGTGGCAGCCTGGAGCATCTTGGGCATGAAGGAGCAGTAGTACCAGCACACATGCAGCAGCTCCCTGAGCAGCAGCTTGGAGAGGTGGCAGGAAGTAGCAGTGGCAGTTTGAGGTGAAGCACCAGGAGCAAGCGGACGGGAGGGCGGCATGGCCAGCGGCTCGGGCGCCAGCGGCAGCCCAGCTGGGGCGCGTCCCAGGCGCAGTGGCCGGCATGCAGCAGCAGCCCAAGGTGGCCGGGCAGCAGGAGCAGCCGCAGCAGGAGCGGCCAAGCGGCACAGCGGCGGCTGCTGGCACACGGAGCAATAGAGGCACGGCGAGGACAGCAGCGGCCACACGACGGTCGGAGTTTTGAGTGGCACGGCTCCAGCGGCGGGTCGATGTGGACGCCAAGGGCGGCATCGGGCCGTTCGGGTAGTGGGCGCTCGCGAGCTGAGGAGGCGCTGTCCAGCGGCCTAGTATGGGGGAGCAGCGTCTTGCACGATGCCGGAGCGCCGAGGCGGCGGTGGCGCAGCGGACGCCGAGGTGCAGTGGCAAGGCACTGTGGACGCGAGGACGAGGTGCTGTTCTTTGAGCGGCACGGCGCGCAGTGACGCGAGCCGAGGACGCGAGGTTTGTCGGCGGAGGCAGCGACGTGAAGACGGCGGCGTGGAGGAGTCGGCCGATATCACGGCGCATGCATGTGACGGCCATGCATGCAGCGGTGCGGCGACCCGAGCGAGGCGAGGCAGCATGACGTGGCGGCACTGATGCGGAGCGGGACGTGGACGTGGATGCGGAGCCGAGAAGACGTCGTCCGGTGACGATACGCACGCCTAGTGCCGTGGTAAAATCTTTAATGCTATGTTTGTTACCACGCTACGATATTAGTCGTGTATGTTGCATATTAGTCATGAGCATGACATCTCCTTATGCATGTTTAATTATAAAAATAATTTGGTAAGTTAAGACCGGTATAATTCTCCGATTAGGTCGTATTTGTGCGTAGGCGTGATTATGTATCGATATATTGGTGGATGCAAATAATTAGATTATTGTGGCGAAATGTGTGTATTGTTGACCGGTGGATGCTAGATTAAATATATATTGGATTATCTGACCGGATGATATTATTTTGGAGTTGTATGGAAATTTGTGGTGATCTTTAGATAATACATTAATTGGAGATTTTTCCTCGTGTTGGATTAGTAATTTTTAGAGTTGGGACGCATAAGGATTTTATGATTTATTACTTGGTTGATAGCTCGTGTGATGATATTGAATGAGATATGGAGGTTGAGTCGAATAATTTATTAAATCATGAGTAGATTGATCGGATGTCTTAAGTAATAGTTATGTGAGTCAATTGTGCTTGAATTTGGAGAAGGTAGCAATTGATCATTTGGTTGCGAATAAATATTTGGATTTGCCATGTACGTACTAGGTGAGTCCCATGTGCCGAGTCGGTGGAATTGTACTCTCTATCGGATTAGTAGCTAAATGATTATTAGTCGATCGTAGAGGCACATATGTGATTGGATTAGTAGTTGTCATACAAGACTAGTCCGGTGAAATGGTTGTAAGTTGATTTATTAGTGAGCTATTAAAATGTTGGATGTGTTATTATAATTGTAAAGCTCATTAAGTGTCGGTAAGTCAAATAAACCTTGATCGGTGGAAATGTTGGTGGTTACGAATGTGGTTTGCCGAGGCAATACTAGTAGAGCTAGATAGTTAGTATTAGCTTAAATAGTATATCGGAGAATGATTGATGGATTTAGTCATGGTCATATGCTTATCACTTGGTGGATTTCATATAACTACTAAAAGGATTGTGTAGATGGAAGTTTATGAGTTCGGGGATTATTTGATGGATTGACTACCTTGATAATGCCTTAGTGAAGGTTAGTACGGGATTTAGATCAAGGTATGCGAATATGATCGGAGAATACTATGCATGCGAGTGGATTCAACACCAGAGAATTGGTTAAGTCAATGATTATGAGAACATTAGATTTGCCAATAGATGTTTTCCTTTAGGAATTAAATAGAATAGAAAATAATATTTGTAGGCCTCATTTGTCATGACAGAGGCTAGGTTAGCATGTGTACAAAAATTATTAAATGATTTGGAAAAATTCGAATACAATTATTTTTGCACTAAAATGCTTTTAACTTTAAAAATTCATAACTATTTCATAAAAACTCCAAATAGGATGAACCAAGTTATTTTGGTCTTATATTAATATTCTCTATCCATCCATATAATCTTCATCCTCACCACTTCTCTGCAAATTTTGGCCAAATAATTAAATTAAGTGAACAGTAACCGAATTGAATTAAATTGGAATTTCCTGAAAACTGATTTTCAAACCTTCATAACTCTCACATACTAAGTCCAACTGGAATAATTCTTTCACCTAAATTCATCTAAAATCATCATCTAGCTACTGTAGAAAATTCAAGTATTTTTGAGCACTTTGAATTTTTCGGCTTTTCTCGATGTTTATTCGATATCGTCTTTCTATAGATTCCGAGTTGCCGGAAGTAAGTGAGTACGTAACCCAGAGTGAGAAAGTGAACTCCCAGCAAGGCAAGCATCATTTGAACTTTCTTTTGCATCATATTTGATCCCAGTTTTATTAAGTTAGTGCAATGATAATTGCTTGCATGCTATTTTTGATAATGTCGCTATTTTTGTGATGGATAATAGATACATCCTATTACCTTGTCATTGTGGTTATCCATGAATTATTCCAGTACTGAAATGCTAAGATAAGATGTGTGATTTACGTGGTATGTGTTTGCTTAGCCATGCAAGTCTAGAACGGAATCGATTGTCGGAATAACCCGACAATTATGGGAAACACAATCTTTATTACTTCCTGTTTATTTCAGATCTTCAGATTCGTTTTGTGAGTTAAAATTTTATCATTTTAAATGAACCTTTGGTCTGGACAAGTGATAGTTAGTGATGGTGCCTTGTGCACGAGATTGGGTATGTGGTTGGCTTGTCCGACAATTAAGGACCAAACTTTGGGTACCTACGGTTCAAGCAAAACTCGTGCTATCACACGCGGTGTATGGGCGCCAGATGGTTAAGTAGGGGAAGCTTTTGTTGTGTTAGGTCCCTCGGTTGTGGAAATTATAAAGGCATGGGACCGTGACGCCCTATGTTTTCCTTATGGGCCGATAGGGCATATAGACAAGGACGCCTTATGTTGCCTAGGAGCCTGGGTTTTGTGGGACTTAGCACAATAGGATCTTCTTGCTAAAATGACCATATCTTGATTTACCGGCCGCATACCATAGGAAGTATGCTATATTCGGAGGCATCTGGAGGCTTACGGGCTAATCAAGTCGTGTGGGTAAAGTAGTACACCCCTGCAGGGTATAAATCTATTCGAATAGCCGTGTCCGCGGTTATGGACGACC
This sequence comes from Phyllostachys edulis, assembly GCA_036346405.1. Lineage (NCBI taxonomy): Eukaryota > Viridiplantae > Streptophyta > Magnoliopsida > Poales > Poaceae > Phyllostachys > Phyllostachys edulis. The sequence continues at coordinate 35,338,951 of CM070558.1, read as the reverse complement.
GCTTGAGTTTGTGGCTGCTTATTGTTAGACTTGGAATTAAAATTGTGGTTATAACTTGGTATTCGTCATGAATGGGATGTTCATGCTTGCTGTTGTATCAAAGTGGACAGCCACTTTGTTATTTGTATGATTTATTTGTTATTCAATTTACTACTTATTCACATGCTTTACTTCTACTTCAAATCTGATTTTGAAATGGCACTTGAAAAACTAGTATGTGTAGGTTGTAAATTGTTGCGTCTCTTTTGCAAAACTAAGCCAATATGAGCCATCCTTTGGAACAACCTCTAGCATAACTAATTTTTATTTGTGTAAGACTTATGCAGTACCTTTGTACTCAACCCGGTTGCTGCAATTTCAGGTGAGGAAGACTTTGAGCTCGTTAGTGTCGATTTAGGCGACATTGACGAATAGTGCTATCATTTAACTCCCAGTCGGTTGCCGATGGGTTATGGGGCATACCATGCTGGATGTTTTGGTTTATTTACTTGCTTCCGCTGTTACTTTATGATCTTATTTGAATTTGGCCGGTCGGCCACTTGTAATAGTTGTAGACTTAAACTATTATGTTGTATGTCTCTTGGACTATTGTGTATGAATGTTGTATGGATATGATCAATGCTATATGTGAGTTTGGGGCATATTGGTCGCTGATCTTGGGAGCCAACATGACCTCATGCTCGCTGTTCGTGGCTTCCTATTTAACTCACTAAGTGTAGTGCTTGACTTGTTAGAGAACCGACAATCATGTAGTGCTCGCAGAGGAGCAACAAGATGATCGTCGGGGCTTTAGTTTGTAGTTAAGCCTTTCACCGAGATTGAGTTAAGTTGGAATCCATTTACTTGAGGCCCTAGAGTTATGTCCTTAAGACCATGCTTAGTATCGGTCTTACGGAGATAACCCGAGGGTCCTCACAGTATAGCTTCAGAAAAATCCAGAAAAAGCTTTAACTATGTGTAGGCCTAAATTGCTATATTAAAAATTCATTTAACTTGTAAAATGCATAACTATTTCTCTGTAAACTATTTTTGAGTGAAACCAAGTTTGTTGGTTTCCTCTGTTAGGGTAATTTACTGTAAAATTAGTTTTGATCATGTTATTGTTTCCAAAAAGATTACTTATGTATTTTAATTTTGTTCAAGTTCTTGTCTTTAAAAATTTATAGAAAGTGCATAATAGCTCCAAATGAGATGAATCCAATTGGGTTGTTCATCTTGTGAGGTGCTTGATTTACAGTAAAAATCTCAAGATCACCACTGTTATAGAAAATAGTGCCAAACAATTTAATTAGGTTGAATAGTAACTTTTTCTATTTTAAGGCTGAGCAGAATTGATTTAATCATATCTTTTGCATTGAGAATCCAAATCGATTGGTTCTTGTTGGTAAATTCATAGTAAATCATTATCTTGCTGCTGTAAAATTTTCAAAGCATTCGGAGAAAGTTCGCTGTTGAGTCTTTTTGTTTTTTTTGTTCTTATCGGTTCTTTTTCACTTTCTCGTAAGGTTCCAAAGAGAATATTGACAACCAAAGCGCTCCTCAGCAACAGTTTGACCAGCAACAGCAAGGCAAGCAGTTTGATCATGGTTCATCCTATTATTTTCAAGTCTATTATATTGTTTGCAACTTGTATGTATGCATTGCTATTTTGTGTTAAATTATGATTGGATTAAATGATCCTATAGTTGCATAATCTGTAGGTAAATTCCATTCTCTACTACCATAAGCCTAGGTTAATTGCTGTGGTTTGAGCTCGTTGGATGAGCTCTTATCACTTAGTAGATTGCGAAGTAATTTGCTTAGACATGCTTAGTTACCGGTAGTAATGAGCGATCATCGATTTAGTCAATGATCTTGATCACACAAATCTAATTATTACTCCATTATGTCCAGCACTTGTGCTTTGTTAATTTGTAAAGTCAAAAACTAAAAATAAAAGTTGATTTGGACTTGGGCATAATGGTATGTTGGTGTGACTGTTTTGGGTGTGACATGGAAAGGTGCCCGAGTCAACAAGGACCGAGTTAATTGCGCCATTGATCCAAGCAATTTAGCATGCTAACCACACGAGTGGGATATGGGACCTCTCTTGACTCAGTATTTTGGGGAGTGTTAATTATGAGCTGGTCGGTGGGTGTGTTTTAAATGTGTGTATGTGTGGTGTGGGAGGGGAGCATTAGCAGACCGGTTAGGCTGACTAGTGTGTCCTTATCCCCGTGGGTTGTGGCTCTTAATTAGCATCATCCATTGGAAATGTCTCGTAGGACTTAGCCGTGCCGGCACACCAAAGGAAGTGTGCTTAATCATGTGGCGAAAAGGAGGTCTGGCGTGTGGGTACATTGGTACACCCCTGCAGGGTTAAATCTATTCGAATAGCCTCGTCCTAGGTTATGGACACGCTTGGTTATTTCCCGCAAGAACTAGACTACAACCTTTAAGTAAAACTTGACATGGGTGGTATGAATGGGTAATTCATGCTATTGTTGTGGTGGCTATTGGGTTAGTCACTTCCAGGGTTGTGTTGTCATCTAATTATTGTTATTATTGTTGTCAAAATTGCTATTTGAACATTACAAACAGATTTGCCAACTTTCTTTTAAATGTATTACATTATTGCAAATAAATGTTGCTTTATGCTAAATTGAGACATACAACCTCCACTTAAATAAAGCTTGCATGTAGCATATGTATAGGCCTGTTATCTTACACGTGAGTCTTGCAGAGTACATTATTGTACTCATTTGCTTTGCTTATGTTAATTGTTGCAGAGGAGGAAGGTGAGCCCCAAGGGCGTCACTTCTGTGAGCTTTGCTGTGGCAGTATCTTCGACTAGCTTGGCGGTCCGGTCAGTTGCCTTGTGGGTTAAGGCACACTGGTTGGCTTTTGTTATGGCCATCTTTATGGCACTTTTGCTTCCGCTGTTATCTTAGTAGACTTGTTGTTATTTGGTCGATCGGCCTCTCTTTTGTAATAACTTTATCCTTATTAATATTAACTTCTGGTTTGTTGCTTGTTCTGTTCTATGTGTTTGAATGGAATTGATGCATTCTTTTGTATTGAGTTCTGTGTACTGTATTCTTGGGAAGTACATATATCTCGAGTCTTGGTTTATTTGATTTGTGACGCTAGGACCAAGTGGATGGTTAAGCAATACAAGCCGAATAATACCGGGGTCTCACATTAGACACCATTCCATCACACCATGAGATCACACCAACATCCATTGTGCCCAAGTCAATAACAGTTTTGTTTTCATTTTTATTTCTTTACAAAATAACAAAGCACAAGTGCTGGACATAATGGAATAATAGTTTTTGTGTGATCAAGATCATCGACATAAGTCGATGACCGCCCAATTCTACCGGTAGCTAAGCATTTCTAAGCATGACACCGAAAAGACAATAAAAGAGTATAATTCAATCATCGGGCTCTAATTCACCAGCGAGATTATTATCCTATGGTTTGTGGCAGGGGATAACAATTTAAGGGCAACCATGCAATAGGAATAGCTACCTCTAATCGATAAAATTACTTTGACACAAAAGCATGCATACATACAAGTTGTAAACAAAGTATTAGACTTTAAAATAACATGGGATAGAATATGATCAAACTGCTTGCCTTGCTGGAGATGCTCACTATGCTGCAGAAGGTCACTCATGGGATCAACGCACTCGTCGGCACCTAACGGAAAAGCGAAAAAGAACCGATAAGAATGAAGAAACCGAAAAGACTCAACAGTAAACTTTCTCCAAATACTCTGAAATTTTTACAGCAGATAGAGCATAATTTTTAAAGAATTTAGCAACAATAACCAATTTATTTGGATTCTCAATGCAAAAGTTATGACCAAAACAATTCTGCTCAGCTTGGAAAATGCTGGAAAATTCAAATCGGTTACTGTTCATCCGATTTAAATTCTTTAGCACAATTTTCCAAAGAGGTGTTGCACCTGGGATTTTTATGGTAAATAAAGCACTTTATGAGATGAATAACACAATTGGATTCACCTCATTTGGAGCTAGTATGCATTTTCTATGATTTTTCAAAGACGAGAAAAGAGCACAAAACAAAATGCACCCACAAAGGTTTTGAAAACAGTGGCATGCCTAAAACCTATTCTACCATTTAGTACACTAACATAGGAAGCCAACAAAATTAGATTCACTCAAAAAGGATCTACAGAAAATTACTTATGCAATTTACAAGTTAAATGCAATTTTTAGAATAACAATTAAAGTCTATTTCTAAACCAATTTTCAAATCCATTTTCTCTAGCCGAACCAAGCTTACAACCATTTTTAGATTAAAGTTCAGTTCAAACCAGAGCTAACAAAATTTGAATCAACTCAAATGGGGCTAAATTGAATTAGTTATGCAATTTTGAATTTTATTACCTTTTTCAGTTCACAATTAAATCTCTCTGGAAATTTCTAAAATCAATACGACATGGAAAAGCCTAGGCCGTTGATTTTGCATCACATGGCCCAAGATGAACGGGGCAACATGCCCGCGCTCACGTGGATCCAACGAATGTGGACCGTTGATCTCGGATCCAACGGTCCAGGTTGAATCGTGCGCGGCGCGTTTGAACTCATGCACGCGAAGGATCCTGCGAATCTCAGCCGTTGATTTTGGAATGAACGACTCAGATTGATCGCAACATAGTGCAAGCACATAGACCCCGCGAAATCTCAGCCGTCGATTCTGAAATGGACGGCTCAGATTTGATCTCACGCTGTGCATAGTGCACTTCCGTCCGACAAAATCCCCGACGCGGTTCAGAGCTCGTCGCTAGCGATTGGGACCACAGCGGCTCAAACCAAGAGTACCGCCAGGTCCGCAATAGAGATGCGCACCTGCTGGTACCACTCACATCGCCGGAGGTGGCCCAGAACGCTAGCGAGCCTGAAGAGAGCGGCGGTGCAAACACAGCCGAGATGACCAACCGCAAAAAGCTCTGCCGCAGTTCAGAGAAGTGAGTGCACAAGCATCTAGGGACTACTAGAATGCTACCTGAGCACGAAGGAGGTCCAAAGGTGGCCGGAGAAGCTCTGGCGGCAGAGGACCTTGCCGGCGCCGAAGAAGACCACCCGGGGAAGCCAACCTGAGCAAAGAGAGTGGGGCCGCATCATCGGGATAGCTCCAAGATTGCTCAAGGACTGTCCAGGAGCAAGTAATTGAAGAATGGATCACTCACCGGTGATGGAGACGAAAGGGGATGATTTCGGCCGAAAAGGGGAAATCCAAAATTCAACTGCTTCCTGAAGAGGCAAACCAAAATTGAATTGGGGTTATTACTCCGGGAGGTTAGAGGAAGGAGGTGGAGCAAAGGATTGAGTAAGGGAGCCACTGGAGTACGGGTTCCACGGAGGAGCTCCAAGCTCAACAATGGCGGCCGAGGGGCTTCTGGAGAATGGAGCTCAAACAAGCGCAGTGGGTGCAAGCTAGAGCTGCGGGGTGGTGAAAGGAAGCCAAGGAAGGGAGCTGAGAGCTTAAGTAGCCGTGGCGCAAGGAGGTCAACGGCAACACTCTCCCACGGTCAAGCTTGCCATGGAGACGCTGAGCGTGATGGGAGCAGGTGAAAGAAGGTCTTTGAGGGCGGGGGCTGACCAGCAATAAATGCGAAGAGCCATTGAAGGATGGGGTGGAGCAGACAGGGCACTGCAGAGCTCCACCCACACCCTGCCATGGCGCTAGCGTGCACGCGAGAGGGCGAGAGGAAGGGGACGACCTGTTCGTCGTCGGATTTTCATCCAACGGCTCGCACACGCCCGGGTGATCGCATCTCCGCACCCACGTGGCCCGTCCGATGACGATCCAATGGATCACAGCGCGCGCGCCAAATCGACCGAGCCCGGTACAGCTAGTTGGCTCGACCAAGTCAAGTGGCTCAAGTCCAACAGTGCAAACAGGCGCGCCCGAGGAACAGTGCAAACCAAGTTTGAGTTTGAATTTGAAAGCTGAGTTTGGAAGAATTTCTAGAGGCAGCAAACTAACTACAAAAATTCTGAAATTTTGACTGGAGGTTCCTCACACTAGGATTAACCTTACATAAAATTTCTAGAGACTTTCATGCAATGCATTTTTCTCAATAAATTCCTCAAGGTTTGTTCTAGGGTTTGACCAATTGAAAAACTGGTTTGACTTGCCTCCAAAAATTATCAAGTAATTTCTAAAAATTATGAAATTTTTCAGAAGAGTCACACAGCATCCCCAGAACCAAGAAAAAATATTTCCAAAGGTTGAACATAAGATTCTTGACAAAGTTGAATAAGGGTTTGACTTTAGTCAACAGGAGGTTTGTGTTTTTTATTTCCACAATTCTTTTACAAGAATTATAGAAAAGTTCAAGAACTTCAAGATGTAAGAAAAGTTTTAATTTCTACACATTTTCTTACATTTGAAACACATACCCATATTCGGTTACATTTGAAACACAAACCTAGATTTGGTTACATTTGAAACACAAACCTTGGTTTGATTACATTTGAAACACAACCTATATTTGGGATGTTACAAAACCTCCCCCCCCCCTCCCTTACAAAAATCTCGTCCCGAGATTTGGCTCACTCGGAAAAGAATGAGGGGTAGTCCGCACGCAGACAATCTTCCCTTTCCGAAGTAGCCTCATCCTCGGAATGATTCGACCACTGAACTTTAAGAAACTTGATGGAACAATTCCTCGTTCTTCGTTCAGCCTCTTCAAGGATGCGAACAGGGTGCTCGCGATAGGTCAAATCCTCTTGGACATCGAGAGTTTCCAACGGAGCTTCCTCAGTTGGAACACGGAGGCACTTCTTCAACTGGGATACATGGAACACATCATGTACCCCCTCAAGTGCAACAGGCAAATCCAACTTATAAGCAACAGCTCCTTTCTTCTCGATGATGCGGTAAGGACCAACATATCGAGGAGCTAACTTGCCCTTGATGCCGAAATGTTGATGACCCTTCAAAGGTGAGACTTTGAGATAAACAAAGTCATTGGGCTCAAAGCTCAACTCACGACGACTATTATCCGCATAGCTCTTTTGCCTTGACTGAGCTGTGCGCAAACGATCACGAATAAGCTGGACTTGACTCTCGGCCTCATTGATCGAATCCAGACCAAAGAAAGGTCTTTCGCCGGTCTCAGACCAATACAACGGGGTTCTACACTTTCTCCCATATAAGGCCTCGAAAGGAGCCATGCCGAGACTGGCTTGAAAGCTGTTGTTATAAGAAAACTCGGCGAATGGCAAGCATTTCTCCCAATGCTTCCCATAGGAAAGAACACAAGCACGGAGCATGTCTTCCAAAACTTGGTTGACCCTTTCGGTCTTACCATCAGTTTGGGGATGATATGCTGAGCTGAAAGCAAGACGAGTTCCCATAGCCTCTTGCAAACTATGCCAAAATCGAGAAGTGAACAAAGATCCACGATTTGACACAATTGTCTTCGGCAGACCGTGCAAACTCACGATGCGGGCTATGTAGAGTTCCACCAAAAGACCTACTCGAAGGTTAGTCTTGACAGGAAGGAAATGTGCCACCTTAGTCAACCGATCGATGATGACCCAAATGGCATCATTCTTCTTCGGTGACGTGGGTAGACCGGTGATAAAATCCATCCCGATTGAATCCTACTTCCACTCTGGCACTGGCAAAGGCTGAAGCAGACCTGCTGGACGTTGATGTTCGGCCTTTACACGACAACACACATCGCACTTGGCAACGAACCTCGCAATCTCCCTCTTCATTCGGGTCCACCAAAATCTCTGACAGAGATCCTGATACATTTTTGTGGCCCCGGGATGAATGGACAAAGGAGAATCATGAGCTTCGCGGAGGATCATGTTCCACAATTCCATGTCCTTTGGAACCACAAGGCGCTGTCTGAACCTCACAACACCAAGATCATCTTCGGAGAAGCACTTGGCTGTTCCATGCTTGACATTCTCCTTGATTTGGTTCACTCCAGCATCCGATTGCTGAGCGGCCTTGACCTGATCCACCAAGGTTGGTTGCACAACCAAGGTAGCGAGGAATCCATGCTCAACTACCTCCAAGTTGAGACGCTGAAATTCTTCAAGGAGAGAGGGCTGCTGCTCCCTGAGCAACAAGGCATTGCAATGCGCTTTACGACTAAGTGCATCGGCAACGACATTCGCCTTGCCCAGATGATAGTGAATACCCATGTCGTAGTCCTTGATCAACTCCAACCACCTTCTTTGCCTAAGGTTCAGATCGGGTTGGGTGAACAAATACTTCAAGCTTTTGTGATCCGAATACACTTCACAATGATTACCGATTAGGTAATGTCACCAAATCATAAGTGCATGAATCACAGCAGCTAGCTCGAAATCATGGGTTGGATAGTTGAGTTCATGAGGTCTCAACTGTCTCGATGCATAGGCCACTACCTTGCCTTCTTGCATCAAAACACACCCGAGTCCTCGACGAGAAGCATCACAGAAGATATCGAAGCTCCGATGGACATCAGGAAGAACGAGAATAGGAGCTGAGGTCAATCGCTTCTTGAGTTCTTGAAAACTCTCTTCACAAGCATTGGACCATAGAAACTTCTTCTCCTTCTTGAGCAACTCAGTCATCGGCTTCACGATCTTGGAGAAGTTCTCGATAAAGTGACGGTAAGAACTGGCTAAACCGAGAAAACTCCGCACCTCGGTTACCGAACTGGGTTGACTTCAAGAGAGCACATCGCTGACCATGCTAGGGTCCACAGCTACGCCTCCCGCTGAAAGAACATGGCCCAAGAATGCCACTTCCTTCAACCAGAACGCACACTTGCTGAACTTCGTATACAGCCGGTGCTCACGCAGCTTTCCCAACACAAGCTTCAAGTGCTCGGCGTGTTCCTCATCGTTCTTGGAATAGATAAGAATATCATCGATGAAGACCACCGCAAACTTATCCAAATACTCCATGAATACCGAATTCATGAGATTCATGAACATGGCAGGAGCATTTGTCAAGCCGAAAGACATGACAGTGTACTCGTATAGGCCGTAACGAGTAGAGAAAGCCGTCTTGGGAATATCTTCAGGTCTAATCCGGACATGATTATATCCCACTCTCAAGTCAATCTTGGAGAAGACTCGAGCTCCGGTCAACTGATCGAAGAGATCATTGATGCGGGGCAAAGGATACTTGTTCTGTACCGTTACTTCATTAAGCGGACGGTAATCGATGCACATGCGCAAAGTACGATCCTTCTTCTTTACGAAGATTGCTGGACAACCCCAAGGAGATGAGCTAGGGCAGATGAAACCCTTTTCCTGCAGCTCACAAAGTTGCTTCTTCAACTCCACCAACTCATTTGGAGGCATCCGGTAAGGCCTTCTAGAAATAGGGGCAATACCGGGTGCTAACTCGATAACGAACTCGAGGTCTCGAACTGGTGGCATCCCTGGAAGATCTTCGGGGAAGACATCGATGAAGTCGCACATGGTTGGAACTTCACGAATGTCCAAAGCTGGCTCCACTTCAAGCGTGAAGAGATGCGGCCCAAGCAGCTTCGGCGAAAAACGAACCTGCACACTGGAGGGACTAGACAAAGAGACGGACTTCTTGGCGCAATCGATTTGTCCCAAATGCCGAGACAACCAATCCATACCAAGAATCACGTCCAAGCTCGCAGAATTGAGGAGGATAAGATTTGCTAAAAACCCAACCCCCTCAATCTCGACAGGAACATCCCTACACTCTAATTCAGCTCTCAACTCCGAACCCGGAGAGCGAATGAGCAACTGGACCAACAGAGGAGCAAAAAGAAGATCACCAAAAGCAGCAAAAGACAGAGATACAAAGGAATGCGATGCTCCTGAATTGAATAAAATAGTAGCAGGATGAGAGTTGACAAGAAGTGTACTTAACACGACGTCAAACGCCTCCTGCGCTTCCTCAGCTGAGATGAGGTTGACGCAACCGCTGCCCACGCCCTGAGTGGCGGGGAAAACCTTCTGATCCTAGGAAGGACCACCTCCTTGCCCGCGTCCTCCATGAGGACGAGGGGCCGCTCCAATCTTATTAGGGCAACTACTCGCATAGTGGCCCTTCCGGCTGTAGAAGAAACAAGTGACCTCGGCAGCTGGGTTGCGGGGGTCACCTGGCTGACTCGCAGGTGCACGTGGTTGAGACACGACGTACGGAGGGTGAGGTGCAGAAACAGGCACCCTCGGGAGTGCTATTGCCAGAGGACGGGGCACCTGAGCTTGCCCGAAACGGGGACGGTTGGCCCTGGCGGCCTTCTGATACTCCCACTTGCGCTTGCGAGACTCTCCCAGCGCTCTCCCCTTATGCTCGGAAACAATGTCCTTGTCCACCAAGGTCTGGAAATCAGGGAAGTCAACGATGGAGAGCTTGTCCTGCAGCTCCTCGGACAAACCATCCATGAACTTCTCCTGCTTGGCCTCATCAGTGGCCACCTCTATGGGAGCATAATGAGCCAAATGGTTAAACTCGTACAAATACTCCGACACTGACCTGTGCCCTTGCTTGAGCGCAAGAAACTCCTTCTTCTTGAGCTTCATCAAGCCGGCGGGGATGTGAGCCCGGCAGAAAGCAGAACGGAACTCATCCCAACTGACAACATGGTCTGCAGGCTGCATGGTGAGGAAGTTCTCCCACCATGAGAGAGCTACGCCTTCCAGCTGATGGGAGGCGAAGAGTGCCTTCTCCTGATCCTGGCACTGAGCAATGTTGAGCTTCCGCTCAACCAAATGCAACCAGTCGTCCGCCTCCAGTGGGTCCTCAGACCTGGAGAAAGTGGGCGGCTAAGTGCGAAGGAACTCCGAGAGTCCCCCTCGAGGCTGATGACCACCACCTCCCCCTGATCCAGAGGCACCAGAGAGAGTGGAGGTGTTGCGAGCGATCGCCTCCAAGATCCTAGTCTGATCCATACGGTTTCGCTCGATCTGAGCGAGAATCTCAGCCATGGTCGGAGGAGGTAGAAGATCCTCGTCCTGACCAGCTGACTGACCCTGACCACTCCTAGTCCTTCCAGCCATCCTGTTTCGAAGAGAAGGGTTAGCAACAAAACCCTAAAATAAAAAGCTAAAGAAAGCACAAGAAAAGCCAATGACTAGGGGAATGGGCATCCCCTAACCGAAAGCCGACAGGACAGCGAATAAAAGAACTCTACAAGCTTACAAGAAGGATCAAGAAATAGTAAGGAAACACAAGACTTAAAACCACTTCACAACACGACTAACCCGTATTGAATGAACGAGCAATCGGTTGAGAAGATAAAATTTCAGAACACTGCTCTAGCTCTAACACTTCTACAAAGCAAGGTAAAACTAGCAAAATAGGTGTTAGATACTTAGCTAACTAGTATCACATCTTACCCTTTTATTCCCACAAGTTTTAGTTGCATTAACCTCTCATTATCTACCCTATTTAGAAACCTTGAGATTGTTGTCTGGAAATTCGATGCTTGCTGTCAAGATTTCGCATCCAAGCTCCTAGCCGAATGACCGACTCCAGAACTTCAAAACCTTGTAATGGGTAGCTAATACTTCAATTCGCCAATCTCATTGGTTCCCCAAAACCCGAATTAAACGATAACACTATCTTTTGAAAGAAGGAGAGGAAAACAACCTTTTAAAACTCAAATTAGAGCGAGATGAGATGAGAAAGCTAAGATAGGTAAGGAGTAAAATTTAGAGAATTTACTTAAGCTTTCATAAACCATTTGATATTTTAAAAATAAGTTTTCCAAAACACCCTAAAGACGACCAAGCTAGGCTTTCTATGGTCAGTATGGCTCTGATACCAAGACTTGTGAAACCCCGGGGTATTTGGCTTGAGATGCTTAGTCGAACCACCGACCCTAGCATCGCAAACAAAATATCCCGTGCCTCGGGAAAATATGTACATCCCAGAAGTGCTGTACATACACCCTCATACAAGTTCATGCATCAATTCCATACAAACATAGAGCCAAAGCACGAACTAGATTAAACAAAAGACATACATAATAGAGAGTTATTACAAAAGAGGGCCGACCAGCCAAATACAAGATAAAGAGCTAAAGTAGCTAAAGAGTTAAGCAAAAGCGGAAGCGAAAGCCATAAGATGGCAACAGTAAAAGCCAATCAGTGTGCCCTTAACCCACAAGGCAACCGACCAAGCCACCAACCTAGTCGTCAAACCTGCAGCACATCTCACAAAAGTGCATCGCTTGGGGATGCAGCTCTTCCTCTGCAAACAATTACAGTTAAGCAAAGCAAAGGAGTACAAAAATATACTCGCAAGACTGACGTGTAAGGGTAACAACTTATGATTAGCTACATGCAAGCTGTATTTAAGTGGAGGAAGCTCTAGACTTACTTTTAGCATAAAGCAAGTTTTCATTTGCAATAATGTAATAGATTCAAAGCAATTTGACAATCCATTTTTAAATGTTGAAATAACAACGATACAATAATAATAACAACAGTAAAGACAACCTGGAAGTGACTAACCCAATAGTCACCACAACAATAGTATGAACATGCATTCGTACCAACCCAACAAGTTTTAATTAAATGTTGTAGTCTAGTTCTTGCACGACCTTGCCAAGCATGTCCATAACCTAGGACGAGGCTATTCGAATAGTTTTAACCCTGCAGTGGTGTACCAATGTACCCACACGTCGGACCGCCTTTTCGCCACATGATTAGCACACTTCCTTTGGTATGCCGACATAGCTAAGTCCTACGAGACATTTCCAATGGATGATGCTAATTAAGAGTCGCAACCCAACAAAGAGAAAGACACATCAGCCAGCTCAAGCCGATTTGCTGATGTTCCCCTCCTATCATAATAACATCTTTTTTTTTCTTTTAACACCACCAACCAGCTCATAATTAACACCACCCAAAGTACTTAGTCAAGAGAGGTCCCATATCCCTCTCGCGTGGTTAGCACGCAAAATTGCTCAGTTTAGTGGCCCAAGTAACTCGGTCCTTAGGGGCTTAGGCACCATTCCATCACACCAGGAGATCACACCAACATCCATTGTGCCCAAGTCAATAACAGTTTTGTTTTCATTTTTATTTCTTTACAAAATAACAAAGCACAAGTGCTGAACATAATGGAATAATAGTTTTTGTGTGATCAAGATCATCGACATAAGTCGATGACCGCCCAATTCTACCGGTAGCTAAGCATTTCTAAGCATGACATCGAAAAGACAATAAAAGAGTATAATTCAATCACCGGGCTCTAATTCACAAGCGAGATTATTATCCTATGGTTTGTGGCAGGGGATAACAATTTAAGGGCAACCATGCAATAGGAATAGCTAACTCTAATCGATAAAATTACTTTGACACAAAAGCATGCATACATACAAGTTGTAAACAAAGTATTAGACTTTAAAATAACATGGGATAGAATATGATCAAACTGCTTGCCTTTCTGGAGATGCTCACTATGCTACAGAGGGTCACTAATGGGATCAACACACTCGTCAGCACCTAACGGAAAAGCAAAAAAGAATCGATAAGAACGAAGAAACCGAAATGACTCAACAGCAAACTTTCTCCAAATACTCTAAAATTTTTACTGCAGATAGAGCATGATTTTTAAAGAATTTGTCAACAAGAACCAATTGATTTGGATTCTCAATGCAAATGTTATGGCCAAAACAATTCTGCTCAGCTTGGAAAATGTTGGAAAATTCAAATAGGTTACTGTTCATCCGATTTAAATTCTTTAGCACAATTTTGCAAAGAGGTGTTGCACCTGGGATTTTTATGGTAAATAAAGCACTTTATGAGATGAATAACACAATTGGATTTACCTCATTTGGAGCTAGTATTCATTTTCTATGATTTTTCACAGACGAGAAAAGACCACAAAACAAAATGCACCCACAAAGGTTTTGAAAACAGTGCCATGCCTAAAACCTATTCTACCATTTAGTACACTAATAGTGGCATGCCTAAAACCTATTCTACCATTTAGTACACTAACAGAGGAAGCTAAAAAAATTGGATTCACTCAGAAAGGATCTACAGAGAATTACTTATGCAATTTACAAGTAAAATGCAATTTTTAGAACAACAATCAAAGTCTATTTCTAAACCAATTTTCAAATCCATTTTCTATAGCCGAACCAAGATTACAACCATTTTTAGATTAAAGCTCAGTTCAATCCAGAGCTAACAAAATTTGAATCAACTCAAATGGAGTTAAATTGAATTAGTTATGCAATTTTGAAGTTTATTACCTTTTTCAGTTCACAATTAAATCTCTCGGGAAATTCCTAAAATCAATACGACGTGGAAAAACCTTGGCCATTGATTTTGCATCGCATGGCCCAAGATGAACGGGGCAACGCGCCCGCGCTCGCGTGGATCCAACGAATGTGGACCGTTGATCTCGGATCCAACGGTCCTGGTTGAATCGCGCGCGGCGCGTTTGAACTCACACGCGCGAAGGATCCTACGAATCTCAGCCGTTGATTCTGGAATGAACGACTCAAATTGATCGCAACACAGTGCAAGCGCACAGACCCCGTGAAATCTCAGCCGTTGATTCTGAAATGGACGGCTCAGATTTGATCTCGCGTTGTGCACAGTGCACTGGCCGTCCGACAAAAGCCCCGACGCGATTCAGAGCTCGTCGCCAGTGATTGGGGCCACGGCGGTGCAAACCAAGAGTACCTCCAGGTCCGCAATAGAGATGCGCACCTGCTGGTACCACTCACACCGCCGGAGGTGGCCCAGAACACCGGCGAGCCTGAAGAGAGTGGCGATGCAAACACGGCCGAGATGACCAACAGCAAAAAGCTCTGCCGCAATTCAGAGAAGCGAGTGCTCGAGCATCTAAGGACTACTAGAATGCTACCTGAGCAGGGAGGAGGTCCAAAGGTGGCCAGAGAAGCTCTGGTGGCGGAGGACCTTGCCGGCGCCGAAGAAGACCACGCGGGGAAGCCAACCTGAGCAAAGAGAGTGGGGCCGCGTCATCGGGATAGCTCCAACATGGCTCAAGGACGGTCCAGGATCAAGTAATTGAAGAATGGAGCACTCACCAGCGATGGAGACGAAATGGGATGATTTCAGCCGAAAAGGGGAAATCCAAAATTCAGCTGCTTCCTGAAGAGGCAAACTAAAATTGAATTAGGGTTATTACTCCAGGAGGTTAGAGGATGGAGCTGGAGCAAAGGATTGAGTAAGGGAGCCACTGGAGTACGGGTTCCACCGAGGAGCTCCAAGCTCAACAATGGCGACCGAGGGGCTTCTGGAGAATGGAGCTCAAACAAGCGTAGTGGGTGCAAGCTAGAGCTACGGGCTGGTGAAAGGAAGCCAAGGAAGGGAGCTGAGAGCTTAAGTAGCCAGGGCACAAGGAGGGCAATGGCAACACTCTCGCACGATCAAGCCTACCATGGAGACGTTGAGCGCGATGGGAGCAGGTGAAAGAAGGACTTTGAGGGCGAGGGCTGACCAGCAATAAATGCGAAAGAGCCGTTGAAGGACGGGATGGAGCGGACAGGGCACTGCAGAGCTCCACCCACACCCTGCCATGGTGCTGGCGTGCACGCGAGAAGGCGAGAGGAAGGGGACGACCCGTTCGTCGTCGGATTTTCATCCAACGGCACGCACGCGCCCGGGTGAACACGTCTCCGCGCCCACGTGGCCCGCCCGATGACGATCCAATGGCTCACAGCGCGTGCGCCAAATCGACCGAGCCCGGTACAGCTAGTTGGCTCGACCAAGTCAAGTGGCTCGAGTCCAACAGTGCAAACGGGCGTGCCCGAGGAACAGTGCAAAACCAAGTTTGACTTTGAATTTGAAAGCTGAGTTTGGAAGAATTTTGAGAGGCAGCAAACTAACTCTAAAAATTCTGAAATTTTGGCTGGCGGTTCCTCACTCCAGGATTAACCTTACATAAAATTTCCAGAGATTTTCATACACTGCATTTTTCTCAATAAATTCCTCAAGGTTTGTTCTAGGGTTTGACCAATTGAAAAACTAGTTTGACTTGCCTCCAAAAATTATCAAGTAATTTCTAAAAATTATGAAATTTTTCAGAGGAGTCACATAGCATCGCTAGAACCAAGGAAAAATATTTCCAAAGGTTGAACACAAGATTCTTGACAAAGTTGAAGTAGGGTTTGACTTTAGTCAAAAGGTGGTTTGTGTTTTTGATTTCCATAATTCTTTTACAAGAATTATAGAAAAGTTCAAGAACTTCAAGATGTAAGAAAAGTTTTAATTTCTACACATTTTCTTACATTTGAAACACATGCCCATGTTCAGTTACATTTGAAACACAAACCTAGATTTGGTTACATTTGAAACACAAACCTTGGTTTGATTACATTTGAAACACAACCTATATTTGGGATGTTACATGTGGTCAAGACCACCCTTCGTGGTTTTTTTTTTGTAAAGACCACCTTTGCGGGTCAGACCACCCTGTGGTCAGAACCTCCTGGTCTTTTTGCAAACACCACCTTTGCACGTTTGACCTCCTTCTCAGGACCTCCCCTCGGTTTGACTAGTCCTACCCGTCAGTCCCCTGCTGACCTTTTCCCGTCTGGCGTAGTCTGTCCGCATTAAATGCGGCTGCACCGCATTAAATGCTGCTATGTCACATTAAATGTGGGTGGGTCGCATTAAATGTGGGTGGGTCGCATTAAATGTTACTTCCACCGTAATCATTTTCTCCTCTTGACTCTTTTTCCTACCTGCCCCTCTGACCATTCCTCACTTTTCAGCAGTTCATCATCATTTCTTTCAGCGCTACATCTTGCAGCCCATTTCTCTTTCCTTCCCCTATAAATAAAGCTCCAGGGAGTCCCTTTTGACCTCTTTTTCTCTCCCTCAACTTCCCAGCACCGCTCTCACTTCCTCTAGTTCGTCATCCCTGTGCTCCGATTTCGCCTGAGCAATTGGAGCCGTGTCCTCTTCATCAGTTTCACCGCCAAGGAAGCCAATTGGAGGTTGCATCATTGTCTACCTCCTTGCGGTTGTCGGGCCCCGCTAGAGTTCGCATCGTCTTCAACCTCCGATTGAACTTCTTTTGTGACCACCACTAGCATCTCGCCTTATTCCGGTGAGTTTCCTTGTTCTATTCCCTGATTCGCTGGGACCTCTTTTGTCAAGACCTCCCTCCCCGTCTTGACCACCTTTTGGTCTTTTTGCAAAGACCACCCCCCCTTGGTCATGACCATCTTTGGTTCTTTTTCAAAGACCACTCTTTTGGTTCTTTTGCAAAGACCACCCTCTCTTTTTGTTGGACCTCTCTTTCCAGTTGGGACCTCGTGCCTTCTGGTTTTGGTTTAAGTTCTCTTTGGTTCTTTGTTAAGTTGTTTTGCTTATTTGGTTCTTTCCGAACGTGTAGATTCCGACTTCGTGGAGGAGTACTTGGATCCAGCGACCTCTACCGAAGCCTCGCCACTCTTCAACGAAGGTAAGTTGCAGACCTTTGATCATGTTGAACCTAGCATTTCAAAAGTATATTGTTTTACTTTATCATGCATGGCTATTTGTATAAAAATGGTTTGGTCAGTAGCTAAATTCCTACTTGGCAATATGCCTCCTTGAATGGTTGAACTTGACATGTTGACATGATCCCCTTGGACACCTTAGAATGGGTATGCATAGTTGGTCTTGTATTGATATTACCAACCTGGGAGCGTATTTTTGCTTAGCCTTGCTTTAGATGCGATGGATATGAGAATCATGAATCATGTTGTTAATAAACTTGACTAATAGAACTAAGGAACTATGGTTGGTGCCACTATTGAGCAGCTGTGGTGCTGATGCCGCAGTTGTATTGATCGTGGTGCGATGGCGCTCTTATTAAAAATTGTTGTGCCAAGACCAGGGTGGTCTTTTGGCCAGGTGAACCCATGCTTTCGCACTCGGGTGAGTGATCGTGCAGTAAAGGGAGTGCTATACGCACATTGGGATGAGGTTGTCTCGCCTGGGTGGTTTCAGGACTTAACTTTATGTTCCTTTGCTCTAGGCCTTACCGTGCAACCATAAGGTCACTTTATGGGTGTGGTCTGGGCCAAATAATTAGCAATGAGATGACTTGGTTCTATTGTGGTGGAGTGTGCTGAGGCGCTGGCGCAAGAGGGGGCACGAATCCGGGGGGGGGTTTGCAACCCAACGGAAGCGAAGTCTTAGCAGGTAGCTATGAGTCAAATCAAAGCTTTGTAACGGCCTTGCAGCGCTCTCTAGACTGCTCACCTTCGGAAGTGAGTATGGGTTCCGATGGGAACCGACCCGCTAGAGAGGACGTGGATTGTGGGTAAAGTTGTACACCTTTGCAGATTGAAAAATCTATTCAAATAGCCAAGCCCTTGGTTATGGGCACTGCCTAGAACAAATGCATGAAGGGTAGTTTTCTCGAGTGTGGCCTTGGGAACTCCGGAGTTGGTGCTCTGGGGTGATCATGGGAGCTCTGGAGTTGGTGCTCCAGAGAGGTTGTGGGAGAGGTCCTGGTCGTGGGTGCGACCAGACCTCCCACGAGTGGTCTTGGGAGTGAGTTGGTGCTCACGACCTCCTTTGAAAACAAAATGTACTTATGTATTACTCTTTCAACTTGAGCTTTGCAATCTACTTATGATATTCACTATCAAATATTGCTTTCTGCAAACTAACCCTATAGCTCTCATTGGCCAAGCCATTGCATGAATATTATGTGCATACTTGCTCCCTCCGATTTGCTGAGTACATTCAAACGTACTCATGGCTTTAAGACCTATGTTGAAGTAATGGCCAAAGATGATCAAGGACAAGGGTGCTCAGACCTCTTTGAGGAGGAGTTCTTTGACGATCCAGCCTTGCAGGGAGACGTTCTCCACTCGACAACCTGTGGGCTTGCTGGATGGCCTCGCGCTTTTGTTGCTTCGCTGTTATGTTTTGTTGTCAGATTTTGTAAGCCCTTGGTGGCGACCCGTGTAAACAACCTTGACCATAAGGTCCTTGTTTAATATAAATTAATTTGTCTGCTTCATCTTGTTTCTTATCGTGTGGTTGCGATTACACCTACGTTGATCTGTGCGAGCTAGCTAGTGATCTTGGGACTAGCTTAGTGCGCAGAGGCCAGGACCTTAGGGAGGTCTTTGAGATCTCCTTGGGTGGTCCTGGAGGACCTCCTCTCAGGGTCCTTCTCGGAGTACCTCCCAGACCTGCGGGTGGTCCTATCGGACCTCCCTAGGTGGTCCTGGGAGATCTCTCCAGGTGTAACCCGAGAGGGTCCTAACAAAGGTGGTATCAGAGCCCTGGTCGACTGTAGGACGTGGCCATAGGTAGAAGGGTCATTTTAGGCAAGTTTCAAAAAGCTATTTTCTAAAATTAAACCAACTTGAAAATTTGTTTAGTGGTTTCTCTCTTGTCTTGATCTGTTCTGATCTCATCTTGTCTCACTCTTTTCTCATTTTACCCTATTTTCTTTCTTATCTCCCTCTCTGGTTCTTGCATCTTACCCCCTCTGGAACCTTGTTCTTTTTCAAGCTTTAACTTGACCTCCTTGTCCATGTAACCTCTATAGGGTCATTTTCTTAAGGTTAGGCTGGTAGTGGTCGCTTTTAGTTTCAGCACCGTTTAGCTTGGTCAGTAGGACCTCTTGTCTGAGTCTTTGTGCCTCTTATTAGCTTTCTGGTTTTCTTTTTGTCTTTCGGGTTAAACCGATTTGCCCCAAATAGGTCAATCTGTCTTTCTCCCTGGCTCTAACTCGTCCTTGTGCTACTCCCTCTTATCTATTGTGCTTTCTGCTCCTCGTCTATTAAACCTAAGAAGTTCTGTGCAGATGGTTCAAACTCGCCACTCAACAATTCAGGATGAGCCAGCAGAGGAGTTACCTCCACCTCCACCTCCTCCAGCATCCATGGTAGATCAAGGACTAGGGCAGTTTATGGCAGCTCAAGCTCAGATGATGAGTGATACGATGAACAATATGAACCAGATGATGGCTCAGCAAAGTCAGACCGCCACTGCGTTGCTTGCCATGATGACTCAGAATAGCCAAGCAGCAGTTGTGCCACCTCCCCCACCTCCTGTTCTTCCTCAGTCAAGGCTGTCTGAGTTCATGAAGACTCGCCTGACCACTTTCTCTAGCTCCCCTGAGCCTCTAGATGTATATGATTGGCTAAGAGCAACCGAGAAGAAGCTTGATATTGCCCGCTGTAGTGACCGTGAGAAGGTCTTGTTCACCTCACACCAACTGGAAGACGCTGTCGCAGAATGGTGAGTTACCTTCTGTGCCGCTCATGAAGACCACCAGAGAGTCACATGGGCCGAATTTTCAGTAGCATTTCGCCACTCTCATGTACCGGATGGGAAGGTTGAGATGAAAAAGAATGAGTTTCGGGACCTCAAGAAGGGGAGCATGTTTGTAAGTGAGTACCTTAGCAAGTTCACCCAGCTCTCTCGCTATGCCTGAGAGGATGTCACCACAGATGATGCAAGACAGAAGTGCTTCAAGCGTGGTCTCAACCTCAGCCTGAAAGTCCAAGTCATTGGCAATGACTACCCTGATTTCCAGCACATGGTGAACAAGGCTGTGCTTATTGAAGAATCTCACCGAGAGCTCTCCGAGTCTTACAAGAGAAAGATGTCACAATCCAATGCTCATCAAGGACCTTCTCAGCGCGCTAGGACATTCATGCAACATCAGCCGCAAGCACCTCCTGGTACTTCCCGGACCTCTGCAATAACCTTTCACTCGACTACCCAAAGTCACACAAGATCGTCAAGACCAAAGAACCAACAACCCGAGGCAATGTCACCAGAGCAGGATCACGTGCTTCAGATGTCATCAAGTGGGGCACTATGCTAGCCAATGCCCACAGAAGACGGGACAAGCTCAAGCTAGGACCTCCTCTTCAGGAACTCCCCCTGCCAGAACCTCCCAGCCAGGAGTGGGTCACAGAGCACCCCAGGCCGTAGGACCTCCACAAGCCAAGACCTCCCAATCTTTTGGGAGAGGTCGTGTTAATCACATTGCAGTGGATGAAGCTTAGACCTCCCCGGACGTCGTGCTAGGTACGTTCCTAGCCAATTCTGTGCTAGCTGCGATTTTGTTTGATTCTGGGGCTTCTCATTCGTTCATTTCTCGGAGTTTCGCTGCCAAGCACCAGTTTAAAGTTGCAACTCTTAAAGCTACCTTGTTGGTTCAATCCCCCGGCTCGGAATTAAGTACGAACCAGGGTTGCCCACAAGTTAGAATGGTCATAGAAGGGATAGAATTCCTAGCCAACCTCATTCTCCTTGATACCAAGTCCCTGGATGTGATCTTGGGTATGGACTGGCTTGCGGACCACCATGCCATTTTGGATTGTAATGATCAGAGTATCACTTTGACCAGTCCGGTTGGAGGCAAATTGAAGTTCAAAGCCTCTTCAGAGAAGCTTGCTGGAGCTCTGGTTTGCAGTGCCCAAGTTGTGTCTTTGGAAGATGTCCTAGTGGTTCGAGAGTTCCCCGATGTCTTTCCTAATGAGCTTTTGGGAATGCCGCCAGTTAGAGACCTTGAGTTTGTCATTAATCTAGTTCTGGGGACCTCCCCTATTTCCAAAAGACCCTATCGGCTGCCTGTTGATGACCTAGTGGAGCTGAAGCAGCAGATTGAAGATATGTTAGCCAAAGGCTTCATCAGACCTAGTTCCTCACCTTGGGGAGCTCCAGTGATCTTTGTTCCTAAGAAGGATGGTACTCAGCGTATGTGTGTGGACTACCGTGCTCTAAATGAAGTCACCATCAAGAACAAGTATCCACTGCTGAGGATTGACGACCTGTTTGATCAACTGAAGGGAGCTGAAGTGTTCTCGAAGATGGATTTGAGGTTAGGATTCGCCAAGAGGACATCCCCAAGACAGCTTTCTCTACCTGTTATGGGTTGTTTGAGTGCACTGTCATGTCCTTTGGGCTGACCAATGCCCCTGCTTATTTTATGAACTTGATGAATAGAGTGTTCATGGAGTATCTAAACAAATTTATCATTGTCTTTATTGATGACATTCTAGTGTACTCCAAGAGCGAAGAAGAGCATGAAGAGCATCTTCGAATAGCCTTGAGCAAGCTCAGAGACCACCAACTCTATGCAAAGTTCAACAAGTGTGAGTTCTGGATGAAGGAAGTCACCTTCCTAGGCCATGTGGTGTCTGAAAAAGGAGTCTCTGTCAACCCCAGTAAGGTCCAAGACGTGCCCAATTGGGAGTCCCCTAAATCAGTGCCTTAGATCCGTAGCTTCCTTGGAATGGCAGGGTATTACATAAGATTTATTGAAGGGTTTTCTCGAATAGCAAGACCTCTTACTCAGCTCTTAAAGAAGGAGAAAAAGTTCTCTTGGACCTCTGAGTGTGAACAAAGCTTCCAAGAGCTCAAGATAAGGTTGACCTCTGCACCGGTTTTGGTATTGCCAGATGTCCGAAAGGACTTTCAGGTTTATAGTGATGCATCATGACAAGGACTTGGTTGTGTCTTGATGCAAGAAAGAAGAGTGGTAGCCTATGCCTTGCGACAGTTGAAACCTCACGAAGCAAATTACCCTACTCATGACCTAGAGCTAGCTGCCGTAGTGCATGCCTTGAAGATTTGGCGCCACTATCTCATTGGAAACCGCTGTGAAGTCTACACAGATCACAAGAGCTTAAAGTATATTTTCACTCAAGCTGATTTGAACATGAGGCAGAGAAGATGGTTAGAGCTAATTAAAGACTACAGCGTGGGAATTCATTATCACCCCAGCAAGGCCAATGTGGTAGCAGATGCTCTAAGCAGGAAGGTCTATAGAAGCACATTGATGGTTGAAGAAAGCCAACCAACTTTGCATGAAGAATTTCAGAAGCTCAGACTTGAGATACTTGAAAAAGGGTTTTTGGCAGCTCTGGAGGTGCAGCCGACTTTGCAAAATCAGATCAGGGCAGCTCAGGTTGATGATGCTGACATCCAAGAAATCAAGAGCAACATGAGAAAAGGGAGATCTTTAAGGTTTTCGGAAGATGAACATGGGACTGTCTGGTTTGACAAAAGGCTCTGTGTGCCAAACAACCTGGAGCTCAAGAAGGTATTACTCAAAGAGGCTCATGAAGCATTGTATTCCATTCATCCAGGAACTACAAAGATGTATCAAGACATCAAAGGAATGTACTGGTGGCCTAGCATGAAGCGCGAAATCGTGGAGTATGTGGCCAAGTGTGATACTTGTCAAAAAGTTAAGGCCATACACCAAAGACCTGGAGGTCTTTTGGTGCCCTTGCCCATACCGGAGTGGAAATGGGAAGAGGTCGGGATGGACTTCATAACTGGTCTGCCCCGGACCCAAACTGGTTTTGACTCCATTTGGGTGGTTGTGGATCGCTTAACCAAAGTAGCTCATTTTATCCCCATCAAGACCACCTATTCTGGAGACAAGTTGGTAGAGCTCTACATGGTGAAGGTTGTGTGCCAACATGGTGTACCAAAGAAGATAGTGTCGGATCGAGGATCCCAGTTCACCTCCAAGTTTTGGCAAAAACTACATGAAGTCTTGGGCATAGACCTCAATTTCAGCACAGCTTACCACCCACAAACTGATGGTCAAACTGAAAGAGTCAAGCAAATTCTTGAGGACATGCTGAGAGCTTGTGCTCTGGAAAAGCAATGTAGTTGGGACCGGATGCTACCCTATGCTGAGTTCTCCTACAATAACAGGTACCAAGCAAGTCTCCAGATGTCTCCTTTTGAAGCCCTTTATGGAAGAAAATGTAGGACGCCTTTGTACTGGACAGAAACTGGTGAAGGACAAGTTCTTGGACCAGACCTCTTGAAAGAAGCTGAAGACCAAGTGAGATCCATAAGATAAAAGTTGAAGACTGCCTAGACCAGATAGAAGAGGTATGCAGACAATAGACGTTGAGACCTAGCCTTTGCTCCTAGAGATCAAGTATACCTCAAAGTGTCACCCCTCAAAGGAATGCACCGTTTCAGAGTCAGTGGGAAGCTAGCACCAAGATTCATTGGACCTTTTCCCATTCTTGCCCGAAGAGGAGAATTGCCTACAAGATAGACCTCCCTCCTCAGCTGACTGGAGTGCACAATGTCTTCCATGTATCTCAGTTGAAGAAGTGTTTGCGTGTGCCAGAGGAACAAATGCCTTTAGAGGCTGTGGACCTCCAAGAAGACCTCACCTACCAGGAGCAGCCCCTCAAGATCTTGGACGTGTTTGAGCGAGTGACAAGGACCAAGACCATCCGCCTATGCAAAGTACAATGGAGCAACTACACCGAGGCAGAAGCAACCTGGGAGCGCGAAGAGGACCTCAAGATGGAGTTCCCGTGCCTATTCTCTAGCTAGCCCGAATCCCGGGGATGATATTCTCTTTAAGGGGTGAAGGTTTGTAACGTCCCGTTTGTCCTAGAGTTCTTACCAGTTTTCGAAGCTAAAAAGGAACCATTCGGTTTATTTTGCTCGCTCAAGCTTAACTTGGAACTTTGGAAATATTGGAGGTTTGACTTGACTTAACCAAACTTCAACTAAGTCCAGTTGGTTGTTGCTCTGTATTGGTTGAAGTTCTTTGGTGTTCCTTGTCTTTTGTTCTCCTTTCTTTGTTTCCTCTATGTGCTCTTAGGCCTAGTCTCTCCTTTTCAGGACCCCTTTCATGTCTGGACCTCTCTCTCAGTCCATACCTCCCTTGTGTTGGACCTCCTCTTGTCCAAGACCTCTTTGTAGGTCTAAGACCTCCTCTTTTGGGTCTTAGACCAGCTCAGGTTTGTGTTTCAAACATTTTTTATTTCTGAGGGTCAAGTTTGAGTGGTCTTCCTCTCTCTAGACCACCCTCTTATTTGACCTCCTCTCCTTTTTTTCGCCAAAGACCTCCCTTTGATGCATCTTGGCCGTCAGGATCACCTTCGGGTTCATCCTAGCCGTCAAAGACCTCCCTTTGATGCATCTTGGCCATCAGGATCACCTTCAGGTTCATCTTGGCCGTCAAAGACCTCCCTTTGATGCATCTTGGCCGTCAGGATCACCTTCGGGTTCATCCTGGCCGTCAAAGATCTCCCTTTGATGCATCTTGGCCGTCAGGATCACCTTCAGGTTCATCTTGGCCGTCAAGGACCTCCCTTTGATGCATCTTGGCCGTCAGGATCACCTTCTGGTTCATCCTGGCCGTCAAAGACCTCCCTTTGATGCATTTTGGCCGTCAGGATCACCTTTAGGTTCATCTTGGCCGTCAAAGACCTCCCCGTCGTTTGGATCTAAGGGTCCAGACCTCCCCGTGGCGGGACCTCCTCGCTCTTTTGGTCTTTTTGCAAAGATGACCCTCCTAGTCCGCGACCTCCCCCTCTTTTGTTGTTTAGCCGCGACCTCCCCTTTTTGTCGTGACATCCTTGGGGTTCAGACCACCTCCTACGGTCAAGACCTGTGAGACCCCGGGGTACTTGGCTTGCGATGCTTAGTCGTACCACCGAACCTAGCATCACAAACAAAATATCCCGTGCCTTGGGAAAATATGTACATCCCAGAAGTGCTGTACATACACCCTTTTACAAGTTCATGCATCAATTCCATACAAACATAGAGCCAAAGCACGAACTAGATTAAACAAAAGACATACATAATAGAGTTATTACAAAAGGGGCCAACCGGCCAAATAACAAGCTAAAAGCTAAATAAACAGCGGAAGTAAAAGCCATAAGATGGTAATAACAAAAGCCATACAGTTTGCCTTTAGCCCACAAGGCAACCGACCAAGCCACCAACCTAGTCGTCAAACCCGCAGCACATCTCACAAAAGTGCATCCCTTGGGGATCCACTTCTTCCTCTGCAACAATTAAATTTAAGCAAAGCAAATGAGTACAAAAATATACTACAAGACCGACGTAAGGGTAATGACCTATAATTAGCTACATGCAAGCTTATTTAAGTGGAGGAAGCTCTAGACTTACTTTTAGCATAAAGCAAGTTTTCATTTTCAATAATGTAATAGATTTAAAGCAATTTGACAATCCATTTTTAATTGTTGAAATAACAAAGATACAATAATAATAACAACAAGAAGACAACTTGGAAGTGACTAACCCAATAGTCACCACAACAATAGCATGAACATCCATTCATACCAACCCAACAAGTTTTAATTTAAAGGTTATAGTCTAGTTCTTGCACGACCTTGCCAAGCATGTCCATAACCTAGGGCGAGGCTATTCAATAGATTTAACCTCATAGGGTGTACCAATGTTCCCACACGTCAGACCGCCTTTTCGCCACATGATTAGCACACTTCCTTTGGTATGCCGGCATAGCTAAGTCCTACGAGACATTTCCAATGGATGATGCTAATTAAGAGCTACAACCCAACAAAGAGAAAGACACATCAGCCAGCTCAAGCCGGTTTGCTGATGTTCCCCTCCTATCACAATAACATTTTTTACAACAACAACCAACCAGCTCATAATTAACACCGCCCAAAGCACTTAGTCAAGATGGGTCCCATATCCCCCTCGCGTGGTTAGCATGCAAATATTGCTCAGTTTAGTGGCCCAAGTAACTCGGTCCTTAGGGACTTAGGCACCATTCCACACACCATGAGATAACACCAACATCCATTGTGCCCAAGTCAATAACAATTTTGTTTTCATTTTTATTTCTTTACAAAGTAACAAAGCACAAGTGTTGGACATAATGAAATAATAGTTTTTGTGTGATCAAGGTCATCGACATAAGTCGACAACCGCCCAATTCTACCGGTAGCTAAGCATTTCTAAGCATGATACCGAAAAGAGAATAAAAGAGTATAATTCAATCACCGGGCTCTAATCCACCAGCGAGATTATTAACCTATGGTTTGTGGCAGGGGATAACAATTTAAGGGCAACCATGCAATAGGAATAGCTACCTCTAATCGATAAAATTACTTTGACACAAAAGCATGCATACATACAATTTGTAAACAAAGTATTAGACTTTAAAATATAATAGGAGAGAATATGATCAAACTGCTTGCCTTACTGGAGATGCTCACTATGCTGCAGAGGGTCACTCACGGGATCAACGCACTCGTCGGCACCTAACGAAAAAGCGATAAAGAATCGATAAGAACGAAGAATACCGAAAAGACTCAACAGCCAACTTTCACCAAATGCACTGAAATTTTTACAGCAGATAGATCATGATTTTTAAGGAATTTATCAATAAGAACCAATTGATTTGGATTCTCAATGCAAAAGTTATGGCCAAAACAAATCTTCTCAGCTGGAAAAAGGCTGAAAAATTCAAACTGGTTACTATTCATCCGAATTAAATTCTTTAGCACAATTTTCCAAAGAGGTGTTGCACCTGAGATTTTTATGGTAATTATAGAACCTCTTGAGATGAATAACACAATTGGATTCACCTCATTTGGAGCTAGTATGCATTTTCTATGATTTTTCAAAGACATGAAAAAGAGCACAAAACAAAATGCACCCACAAAGATCTTAACAATAGTGGCATGCCTAAAACCTATTCTACCATTTAGCACACTAATACAGGAAGCCAACAAAATTGGATTTACTTAAAAAGGATCTATAGAGAAATACTTATGCAATTTTTAGAGCTACAATTAAAGCCTATTTCTAAAACAAATTACCAAAGCATTTTCTGGAGCCGAACCAAGCTTACAACCATTTATAGATTAAATTTTAGTTCAAACCAAAGCTAAAAATTTTGAATCAACTCAAATGGAGCTAAAATGAATTAGTTATGCAATTTTGAAGTTTAATACCTTTTTTAGTTCACAAATAAATGTCTCGGGAATTTTCCTAAAACGAAAAGACGTGGAAAAACCTGGGCAGTTGATCTTGCATCGCATGGTGTGAGACCCCGGTTTATTAGGCTCATAATACTTAGTCATCCAATTGACCATAGTATTATCAACTAAACAAACCAAGACTCGAGAGATGTATACTTCCCAGAATGCAGTATACACACCTCAATACAAAAGCATGCATCAATTCCATACGACACATAGAACATAAGCAACAACCAGAAGTTAATATTAATAAGGATAAGTTATTACAAAAGAGAGGCCAACAGGCCAAATAACAACGAGTACTATAAAGATAACAGCGGAAGCAAAAGTGCCATAAAGATGGCTACAACAAAAGCCAACCAGTGTGCCTTTTACCCACAAGGCAACTGACCGGACCGCCAAGCTAGTCGAAGATACTGCCACAGCAAAGCTCACAGAAGTGAGGCTCTTGGGGCTCACCTTCCTCCTCTGCAACAATTAACACAAGCAAAGCAAATGAGTACAATAATGTACTCCGCAAGACTCACGTGTAAGATAACAGGCCTATACATATGCTACATGCAAGCTTTATTTAAGTGGATGAGGCTTTGGACTTACATTTAGCATGAAGCAAGTTTTCATTTGCAATAATGTAATACAATTGAAAGCAAGTTGTCAAGTTTGTTTTTACTGTTCAAATATCAAGTTTGACAACGATAATAACAATAGGTAGATGACCACAACAAGCCTGGAAGTGACTAACCCATAGTCACCACAACAATAGCATGAATTACCCATTCACACCACCCATCAAGTTTTTATTAAATGGTTGAGTCTAGTTCTTGAACGACCTTGCCAAGCATGTCCATAACCTAGGACGAGGCTATTCGAATAGTTTTATCCCTGCAGGGTGTACCACTGTACCCACACGTTAGACCGCCTTTTCGCCAAGCACACTTCCTTTGGTATGCCGGCACGGCTAAGTCCTACGAGACCTTTCCAATGGATAATGCTAATTACGAGCCGCAACCCACGAGAGAAAGACACATTAGACAGCCTAGTCAGTCTGCTAATGCTCCCCTCTCACACCACACACACACATTTCCTTTAAAACATACCCACCGACCAGCTCATAATTAACACCTCCAAAGTACTTAGTCAAGAGGGGTCCCATATGTCCCTCGTGTGGTTAGTACGCATAATTGCTTGGTTTAGTGACCCAACTAACTCGGTCCTTGTTGACCCAGGCACCTTTCCATATCACACCCAAAACAGTCATACCAACATACCAATATGCCCGAGTCCGAATCAACTTTTATTTTCAGTTTTTGACTTTACAAATTAACAAAGCACAAGTGCTGGACATAATGGAGTAATAATTAGATTTATGTGATCAAGATCATCGACTAAATCGATGATCGCCCATTACTACTGGTAACTAAGCATGTCTAAGCAAATTTCTTCGCAATCTACTAAGTGATAAGAGCTCATCCAACGAGCTCAAATCACAGCAATAACCTAGGCTCATGGTAGTAGAGAATGAACATTTACCTACAGGAAATGCATCTATAGGATTACTAATCGATCATTTAACACAACATAGCAATGCATACATAGAAGTTAAACAAAATATTAGACTTTAAAGTAATGGGAGTCCATGGAAATGATCAAACTATGGGAGTCCATGGAAATGATCAAACTTCTTGCCTTGTTGTTGCTGGTCAAAGTGTTGCTGAGGAGCACTTTGGTTGTCAATTTGTTCGTCGGAACCTAACGAGAAAGCGAAAAAGAACCGATAAGAACCAAGAAAACAAAAAGACTCAACAGCGAACCTTCTCCGAATGCTTTGAAAATTTTAAAGAAGCAAGATAATGATTTATCATGAATTTAGCAACAAGAACCAATTGATTTGGATTCTCAATGCAAAAGTTATGATCACATCAATTCTGCTCAGCTTTTAAAATAGGAAAAGTTACTATTCAAGTGATTAAATTGTTTGGCAATAATTTCTACAACAGTGGTGAAACTGAGATTTTTATGGTAGCCTAAGCACCTCCTAATATGAACAACCCAATTGGATTCATCTCATTTGGAGCTATAATGCACCTTCTATCAATTTTTAAAGACAAGAACTTGAACAAAATTACAATGCATAAGTATTCTTTTTGACAACAGCAACATGCCCAAAACTAATTTTCACAGTAAGTTCATTAATAGAGGAATCCAACAAAATTGGATTCAATCAAAAATAAGTTACAGAGAATTAGTTAAGCATTTTACAAGTTAAATGGATTTTTAATATAGCAATTAAAACCTACATGTCAATAAAGTTAATTCTGGACATTTTTGTAACTATAATATGCTTAAAACCATTTTTAAATTTAAGTTTAGGTATTACCAAAATTGACAAAATTGATTTCAACTAAAGAGGAGTTAAAATGAATTTGTTATGCATTTTTGAACTTATCACGAATTTTAATACATTTAATAAAGCTGAAAAGAAGTAAAGCTTATTTTCCTACTTTTCTGAAGTCATATCATGCTTGAAACTATTTTTAGGTTAAACTTTAGTTCATAACAGATTTATTAACAGTGGAATCGACCGAAAATGATTTAATATGAAATAGTTATGCATTTTCAAAGTTAATACCTTTTTCCAGTTCATAAATAAATCCTTCGGGAAATCCCGAAATCCATATCGACGTGGACGATTGTGAGCCGTCGATATCGAATCGGACGGCCCCACGACCGGGTGCACGCGCGCGAGGGTTCACTGGTCGTAGACCGTTGAGATCAAGTCCAACGGCCCAACTCGAATCGAGCGAACGGACGCGCGCGCGATCGATCCCATGGTCGTGGACCGTAGATCTTGAGATGAACGGCTCACGACCACGCCCACACAGTGCACATGCGAACGTTCGAGCTAATCTTGACCGCAGATCTACAGATGGACGGTTCCGATTTGGCCACGTCGCTTGCCCGAAAAACAAGACGCAGGGCGTGTCCGACAATGCGCCGACGGCGTTCCACGGCGAAACGCCGGTGATTCACACCACCGCAGCGCCAACCGAGGCCACCTACAGGTGCACAATAGCGATGCGCACCTGCCGGTACCACCCACGTCTCCGGCGAGTGCTCGGAGTGGCGGCGCGGTGGCGCACACACGGCAAACGACGACAGCGATACATTGCTTCGCAGTAGGTCACACAGCGGGTGCCCAAGCTTCTAAAGGCTACAGGGAACCTACCGGGATGACGCGGAGGAATGGAGGATGACTGGGCGGCTCCGGCGACGAAGCTCCGCGACGGCGTCAATGGCGGCAACGTGGCGAAGCTGCCCTGAGCCAAAAGGATGAGCCCGCATCATCAATAATGGGTTCTATACCTCCCACTGATGCCACCAGAGAGAGGGATTGGAGAGAGGATCACTCACCGGACTTGGAGACGATGAATGAGTTGTGCGGCTAGAAATGGGGAATTTGCAATTCAGCTCCACCCTATAGAGATGAATCCAAATTAAGTGAGGGGATATACTCCTGGATGTTAGAGGGTGACTCCCGAGTGAAAAGAGTGAGAGAAGAGGGACAGGACCACCGCCTTCACCGAGAGCTTGAGCTGTGGCAATGGCGGCAAGGGTGGATCGGGCGACTTGAGCTCCAACCAGCGCTGTGGGTGCTAGCTAGGGCTCACTAGTGTGTAAAGAAAGCCAAGGGAGGAAGCCAAGGGGCTTAAGTAGCGGGGATGGCAGAGAGCAATGGCAAGGAGCCTCAGGTTCCTTTGACTGCCATGGGAGCACCGAGGGCGACGAGAGCAGGTGAAGAATGGTGACTTGAGGGAGTTGGCCTGGCGCGCATTAAATGCCCCTCCCCGTTGGGGATGACGAAGATGGGACAGGGCACTGCACGCCCACGACACCCTCTGGCCATGGCGACCGCGCGCTGGCGCAAGCGCCGCGCGGGATCGAGGAGGACGACGCCGCCCAGCCGTGCGATTTGCATCCAGCGGCTCACACACGCCCGGGTGATCGCGGCTCCCCCTGGTCGTGGACCTTGCGATGGTGATCCAACGGCTGATACACGCGCCCCGCGACCGAGTCGGAGGTGCGGTTAGTTGACTCAACCGAGTCCGTTGGCTCGAGCCCGAGTTTGACTCGCGCCTGAGGAACAGTACAAACCAATTAGGATTATAATTTGAAAGCTGAGTTTGGAGGAATTTTTAGAGATAGGAAACTAACTCCAAAAATTATAAAATTTTAACTGGATCTTGCCAAAAAAAGGATTATCCTCCCACAAAATTTCCAGAGGTTTTTATGCGCTGCAATTTTCTCAAGAAATTTCAGAAGGTTGGAATTAGGGTTTGACCCAGGTTTGAGCTGGTTTGACTTGCCTCCAAAATTATTCAAATAATTCCTAAAAATTATGAGAAAATTCAGAGGTGTTACCAGTCATCCAAAGAACCCAGGAAAATTATTTACAAGGGTTTGGCACAAGATTTTACCAAGGAGGTTTTTGATTGGAGTCAATTGGAGATTTTGATTTTTGGGTTTTGATTTTCCATAATTCCTTTGCAAGAATTACAGATTTGGTCAAGCACTTCCAAATGGAGAAAAAGTTTTAATTTCTACTCATTTTCTTACATTTGAAACACAAACCTAAATTTGGGATGTTACACATGGCCCAAGTCAACTGGACAACACGCGCGCGCCCGCGCGGATCCAACGAATGCGAACCGTTGATATCGAATCCAACGGTCTAGATTGAATCGCTGTGGCCGCGTTTTGAACTCACGTGCGCAAACGTCCACGCGAACCACAACCATTGATTCCGAAACGGACGGCTCAGATTGAACGCAGCACAGCGCGTACGCACAAACCCCGCGAATCTCAGCCGCTGATCCAAAAACGGACGATTCACAGCGACCCAACAAAACGCACGCACACAGTGCACGTTTAGGCACGTGGGACCCACTGTCAGCGACTCATTAGCTTGCTTAAGACAGCCATTTACTGCGCTAACTAATCATTAGACTTAATGACGAAGCTACAGTGCCGGTCTTGTCTGACACGAACCTGACGACACTCCACGGTGAATCGCCAGTGATTCAGGCCACGACAGCGCAAACCAACGGTGGTCTGAGCTGCGTAATAGCTGTGCGCACCTGCCGGTACCACTCACTGCGGCTGAGCCAGCCTAGAACGGTGGCGAGCCGGCGAGGAGCGGCGGTGCCATGCACGGCCACGACGACAACCACAAATAGCTCTGCAGTAGTTCAAAGCAGCCAGTGCCTGAGCATCTAGGGACTACGGTGAAGCTACCTGAGGGACGCGGAGGAAATGGGAAGGACGGAGCAGCTCCGGTGACGTTGAGCCGCATCGGCGCTGGAGACAACAACGAGGAGACGACGGCCTGAGCAAAATGAGCAAGACCGGGTCATCAGATTAGCTTCAATAGGGCTTAAGGATGGTCCATGAGCAAAATATTGAAGAGAGGAGGAGCTTACCGGTGGCGAGGGTGAAAAGGACGAACTTCGGCCGAATTTGAACAAACCCCAAATTAGTCGAATCCTGAGAATGCAAACCAAAATTAGTTGAGGGGATATGCTCAAGGTGATAAGGGGCGTGAAGTGACGTGAGTGGAAGTGAAGAAGAACCACTAGAGTGCCAGCAACGACGAGGGAGCTCCACGGCCGACAATGGCGATTTGGGGATGTTGCGGATTGATCTCAACCAAGCAGCAAGGGTGCTCGGCAAAGCTTAAGGGTGTTGAAAGGAAGGCAAGGGAGAGCTTGAGGGGCTTAAATAGCCGAAGGAGCAAAGGAGGGAGTGGGCGCTTGCTCAAGAAGGAGCTGCGGTCCACGCTCTCCCCTGCGCGAGCTGAGCGATGGGAGCAGGTGAGAATGGTGACTTTGAGGGAGAAGCACTGATGCGCATTTAATGCTCCAACCCGTTGGCGAGGACACGGAAGGGACAAGGCGCTATGCTGCCCACGCTCCGCTCTGTCCATGGCGACCGCGCGTGCGCGAGCGAGCGACCGAGGAAGGAGACAACGCGCCCGACGTTGGATTTTGATCCGACAGCTCACATGCACCGAACAATCGCGCTCGAGTCCACGATGCCTGGCGGGTCGAGCGAACCAACGGTGGCGCAGCGGCGGCGGTTGGATCGCGATCAACGGTTCGTGCGAGATCTTGGTTGCCTGACTCTGGCATAGCGTGGGCGGTCGATGGAATCAACGGCCTGGCGCGCGCCCAAACGACCCGGTCGGTACAATTAGGTGGTTGGGTCGAGTCAAGTATGAATTGGCTTGGACCCAAGGAACAGTGCACCAAGCTCGAACCCAAATTTGGTTGACCCTTTCGGTCTGACCATCAGTTTGGGGATGATATGCTGGTGCACTGTTCCTCGGGTCTGAGCCAATTCCGACTTGACTCGACCCAACCGCTTAACCGCATTCAACCGGTCGCTTGCGCGCCGTGAGGCCATTGATCTCCATCGCACCGCCCACATTTGCGCGGAGCTGTGCAACCAAGGTCCCACGCGAACTGTTGGATCGCAATCCAACCGTCGTCGTTGCACCGCGCCTGTTGGTTCGGCTCAACCCACCCACGCACTGTTGGACTTGAGCCGTCGGATCAAAATCCAACGTCGGGCTCGTCGTCTCCTTCCTCCGCCGCTCACAAGACGCTGCGGTCGCCACGACAAACCGAGCGTGGGCGGCCAGCAGCCTTTGTCCTTCGTGATCCTCGCCAATGGGTCAGAGCATTAAATGCCCGTCAGTGCTTCTCCCTCAAAGTCGCCATTCTCACCTACTCCCATCGCTCAACTCGCGCAGGGGAGAGCGTGGACCGCAGCTCTTTCTTGAGCAAGCGCCTGCTCCCTCCTTTGCTCCTTCGGCTATTTAAGCCCCTCAAGCTCTGCCTTGCCTTCCTTTCAACACCCTTAAGCTTTGCCGAGCACCCTTGCTTCTTGGTGGAGCTCAATCCACAAAATCCCCAAATCACCATTGTTGGCTGTGCAGCTCCCTCGTAGTCGCCGGTGCTCTAGTGGATCTTCTTCACTTCCACTCGCATCACTTCGCGCCCCTTATCACCTTGAGCATATCCCCTCAACTAATTTTGGTTTGCATTATCAGGAATCGACTAATTTGCGGTTTGTTCAAATTCGGTCGAAGTTCGTCGTTTTCACCCTCGCCGCCGGTAAGCTCCTCCTATCTTCAATTCTTTGCTCATGGAGCATCCTTGAGTCCGATTGAAGCTAATCTGATGACCCGGTCTTGATCATTTTACTTAGGGCTTTGTCTCCTCGTTGTCTTCTCCAGCGTCGGTGCGGCTCAATGTCGCCGGAGCTGCTCTGTCCTTCCCGTTTCCTCTGTGTCCCTTAGGTAGCTTCGCTGTAGTCCCTAGATGCTTAGGCACTCGCTGCTTTGAACTGCTACGGAGCTATTTGCTGTTGTCGTCGTCGCCGTGCATGGCACCGCCGCTCCTCGCCGGCTCGCCGCCGTTCTAGGCCGGCTCAGCCGCAGTGAGTGGTACCGGCAGGTGCACATGGCTATTGCGCAGCTCAGACCACCGTTGGTTTGCGCTGCCGTGCCCTGAATCACCGGCGATTCACCGTGGAATGCCGTCGGGTTCGTTGTCGGACGAGACCGACACTGTAGCTTCGTCATTAAGTCTAATGATTAGTTAGCATGGTAAATGGCGGTCTTAAGCAAGCTAATGAGTCGCTGACAGTGGGTCCCACGCGCTTAAACGTGCACTGTGCGCGTGAGTTTTGTTGGGTCGCTGTGAACCGTCCGTTTTTGGATCAGCGGCTAAGATTTCGCGGGGTCTGTGTGTACGCGGTGTGTTGCGTTGATTGTGAGCCGTCCATCTCGCGATGATCGGTCCACATTCGCTGCACCCTTCGCACATGTGAGTTCAAACGCGGCGCACGTGATTCAATCTGGACTGTCAGATGCAACATCGACGGTCCGCATTCGTTGGATCCGCGCGGGTGCGCGCGTGTTGTCCAGTTGGCTTGGGCCGTCCAATTCAATCTCAACGGCCTAGGTTTTTCCACGTCGATTTGATTTTAGGATTTTCCCGAGGGATTCATTTGTGAACTGAAAAAGGGAATAAACTTCAAAATTTCATAACTAATTCATTTTAGCTCCAATTGAGTTGATTCAAATTTGGTTAACTCTGGTTTGAACTAGGCTTTAATTTAAAAATAGTTGGAAGCTTGGTTCGGCTCCAGAAAATGGTTTGGTAAATTGGTTTAGAAATAGGCTTTAATTGTTGCTCTAAAAATAGTATTTAACTTGAAAATTACATAAGTAATTCTCTGTAAACCCTTTTTGAGTGAAACCAATTTTGTTGGCTTCCTCTATTAGTATGCTTAATTGTAGAATTGGATTTCGGCAAGCCACTATTTTCAAAATCTTTGTGGGTGCATTTTATTTTGTGATCTTGTGCATGTCTTTGAAAAATCATAGAAAATGCATCCTAGCTCCAAATGAGGTGAATCCAATTGTGTTATTCATCCCATGAGGTGATGTAATTACCATAAAAATCTCAGGTGCAACACCTCTTTGGAAAATTGTGCTAAAGAATTTAATTCGGATGAACAGTAACTGGTTTGAATTTTCAGCCTTTTTCCATCTGAGCAGTTTTGTTTTGGCCATAACTTTTGCATTGAGAATCCAAATCAGTTGGTTCTTATTGCTAAATTCCTTAAAAATCATGCTCTTGCTGCTATAAAATTTTCAGAGAATTTGGAGAAAGTTGTCTGTTGAGTCTTTTCGGTATTCTTCGTTCTTATCGGTTCTTTATCGCTTTTTCGTTAGGTGCCGACGAGTGCGTTGATCCCGTGAGTGACCCTCTGCAGCATACTGAGCATCTCCAGCAAGGCAAGCAGTTTGATCATATTCTATCCCATTATATTTTAAAGTCTAATACTTTGTATACAAATTGTATAAATGCATGCTTTTGTGTCAAAGTAATTTTATCGATTAGAAGTAGCTATTCCTATTGCATGGTTGCCCTTAAATTGTCATCCCCTGCCACAAACCTTAAGTTATTAATCTCGCTGGTGAATTAGAGCCCGGTGATTGAATTATACTCTTTTATTGTCTTTTCGGTGTCATGCATAGAAATGCTTAGCTACCGGTAGAATTGGGCGGTCATCGACTTAGTCGATGATCTTGATCACACAAAAACTATTATTCCATTATGTCTAGCACTTGTGCTTTGTTACTTTGTAAAGAAATAAAAATGAAAACAAAATTGTTATTGACTTGGGCACAATGGATGTTGGTGTTATCTCATGGTGTGTGGAATGGTGCCTAAGTCCCTAAGGACCGAGTTACTTGGGCCACTAAACTGAGCAATATTTGCATGCTAACCACGCGAGGGGGATATGGGACCCATCTTGACTAAGTGCTTTGGGCGGTGTTAATTATGAGCTGGTTGGTTGTTGTTGTAAAAAATGTTATTGTGATAGGAGGGGAACATCAGCAAACCGGCTTGAGCTGGCTGATGTGTCTTTCTCTTTGTTGGGTTGTAGCTCTTAATTAGCATCATCCATTGGAAATGTCTCGTAGGACTTAGCCGTGTTTAAGCATACCAAAGGAAGTGTGCTAATCATGTGGCTAAAAGGCGGCGACGTGGGAACATTGGTACACCCCTCGCAGGTTAAATCTATTCAATAGCCTCGCCCCAGGTTATGGACATGCTTGGCAAGGTCGTGCAAGAACTAGACTATAACCTTTAAATTAAAACTTGTTGGGTTGGTATGAATGGATGTTCATGCTATTGTTGTGGTGACTATTGGGTTAGTCACTTCCAAGTTGTCTTTACTGTTGTTATTATTATTGTATCACTGTTATTTCAACAATTAAAAATGGATTGTCAAATTGCTTTAAATCTATTACATTATTGAAAATGAAAACTTGCTTTATGCTAAAAGTAAGTCTAGAGCTTCCTCCACTTAAATAAGCTTGCATGTAGCTAATTATAGGCTGTTACCCTTACACGCCGGCCTTGCAGTATATATTTTGTACTCATTTGCTTTGCTTAAATTTAATTGTTGCAGAGGAAGAAGTGGATCCCCAAGGGATGCACTTTTGTGAGATGTGCTGCGGGTTTGACGACTAGGTTGGTGGCTTGGTCGGTTGCCTTGTGGGCTAAAGGCAAACTGTATGGCTTTTGTTATTACCATCTTATGGC
Organism: Phyllostachys edulis; assembly: GCA_036346405.1. Taxonomy (NCBI): domain Eukaryota; kingdom Viridiplantae; phylum Streptophyta; class Magnoliopsida; order Poales; family Poaceae; genus Phyllostachys; species Phyllostachys edulis. The sequence goes on along the minus strand of CM070558.1, from coordinate 35,301,052 downwards.
TTTTACTTCCGCTGTTTATTTAGCTTTTAGCTTGTTATTTGGCCGGTTGGCCCCTTTTGTAATAACTCTATTATGTATGTCTTTTGTTTAATCTAGTTCGTGCTTTGGCTCTATGTTTGTATGGAATTGATGCATGAACTTGTAAAAGGGTGTATGTACAGCACTTCTGGGATGTACATATTTTCCTGAGGCACGGGATATTTTGTTTATGATGCTAGGGTCGGTGGTACGACTAAGCATCGCAAGCCAAATACCCTGGGATCTCACAAGTCTTGGTATCAGAGCCGTACTGACCATAGAAACCCTAGCTTGGTCGTCTTTAGGATGTTTTGAAAAACATAGTTTCAAAATATCAAATGACTTATGAAAGCTTAAGTAAATTCTCAAACTTTACTCCTTACCTATCTTAGCTTTCTATCTCATCTCGCTCTAATTTGAGTTTTAAAAGTTGTTTTCCTCTCCTTCTTTCAAAAGATAGTTGTTATCATTTAACTCAGGTTTTGGGAAACAATGAGATTAGCAAATTGAAGTGTTGGCTGCCCTTTACAAGGTTTTGAAGCTTCTAGAGTCGAAGATTTCGGCTAGGAGCTTGGATGCAAAATCTAGACAACAAGCATCAAATTTCCAGACAGCAATCTCAAGGTTTCTAAATAGGGTAGATAATGAGAGGTTAATTCAATTAAAACTTGTGGGAATAAACGGGTAAGATGTGATAGTAGTTGGCTATGTATCTAACACCTATTTTGCTAGTTTTACCTTGCTTTGTAGAAGTGGTAGAACTAGAGTAGTGTTCTGAAATTTTGTCTTCTCCACCGATTACTCGTTCATTCAATACGGGTTAGTTGCGTTGGGAGGTTGGTTTTAAGTCTTGTGTTTCCTTGTTGTTTCTTGAGCCTTCTTGTAAGCTTGTAGAGTTCTTTTATTCGCTGTCTTGTTGGCTTTCGGTTAGGGTGATGCCCATTCCCCTAGTCGTTGGATTCCCTTTTTGCTTTCTTTAGTTTTTAGTTCTAGGGTTTTGTTGCTAACCCTTCTCTCTTCGAAACAGGATGGCTGGAAGGACTAGAAGTGGTCAGAGTCAGTCAGCTGGTCAGGATGAGGATCTTCTGCCTCCTCCGACCATGGCTGAGGTTCTCGCTCAGATCGAGCGAAATCGTATGGATCAGACTAGGATCTTGGAGGCGATCGCTCGCAACACCTCCACTCTCTCTGGTGCCTCTGGATCAGGGGGACGAGGTGGACATCAGCCGTGAGTGGGACTCTCGGAGTTCCTTCGCACTCAGCCGCCCACTTTCTCCAGGTCTGAGGACCCATTGGAGGCGGATGACTGGTTACGTCTGGTTGAGTGGAAGCTCAGCATTGCTCAGTGCCAGGATCAGGAGAAGGTACTCTTTGCCTCCCATCAGTTGGAAGGCGCAGCTCATGGTGGAAGAATTTCCTAGCCATGCAGCCTGCAGACCATGTGGTCTCTTGGGATGAGTTCCGTTCTGCTTTTCATCGGGCTCACATCCCCGCCAGCTTGATGAAGCTCAAGAAGAAGGAGTTTCTTGCGCTCAAGAAAGGGCACAGGTCAGTGTCGGAGTATTTATAAGAGTTTAACCATTTGGCTCGCTATGCTCCAGCAGAGGTGGCCACTGATGAGGCCAAGCAGGAGAAGTTCATGGATGGCTTGTCCGAGGAGCTGCAGGAGAAGCTATCTATTGTCGACTTCCCCGATTTCCAGACCTTGGTGGACAAGGCCATTGTTTTCGAGCATAAGGGGAGAGTGCTGGGAGAGTCCTGCAAGCGCAAGTGGGAGTCTCAGAAGGCCGCCAGGGCCAACTATCCCTGTCCTCATTTTGGGCAAGCTCAGGTGCCCCATCCTCAGGTTTCAGCACCTTCGAGGTCGCTTGTTGTTGCACCTCGCCCTTCACAGGCCGTGTCTCAACCATGTGCACCTGCGAGTCAGCCAGGTGGCCTCTGCAATCCAGCTATCGGGGTCACTTGTTTCTTCTGCAATCAGAAGGGCCACTATGCGAGTAGTTGCCCTAACAAGACTGGAGCGGCCCCTCGTCCTAATGAAGGACGCGGGCAAGGAGGTGGTCCTTCGCAGGATCAGAAGGTTGTCCCCGCCACCCAGGGTGTGGGCAGCGGTCGCGTCAACCTCATCTCAGCTGAGGAAGCAGAGGAGGCGCCTGACGTCGTGTTAGGTACGCTTCTTGTCAACTCTCATCCTGCTACTATTTTATTTGATTCAGGAGCATCGCATTCCTTTGTATCTCAATCGTTTGCTGCTGTTGGTGATCTTCTTTTTGCTCCTCTGTTGGCCCCGTTGCTCATTTGCTCTCCCGGTTCGGAGTTGAGAGCTGAATTAGAGAGTAGGGATGTTCCTATTGAGATTGAGGGAGTTGGATTCTTAGCAAATCTTATCCTCCTCAATTATGCGAGCTTGTACGTGATTCTTGGTATGGATTGGTTGTCTCATCATTTGGGACAAATCGATTGCGCCAAGAAGTCCGTCTCTTTGTCTAGTCCCTCCCGTGTGCAGGTTTGCTTTTCGCCGAAGCTGCTAGGTCCGCATATCTTCGCGCTTGAAGTGGAGCCAGCTTTGGACATTCGTGAACTCCCAACAGTGTGTGACTTCGTTGATGTCTTCTCCAAAGATCTTCCTGGGATGCCACCAGTTCGAGACCTTGAGTTCGTCATCGAGTTAGCACCCGGTACTGCCCCTATTTCAAGAAGGCCTTACCGGATGCCTCCGAATGAGTTGGTGGAGTTGAAGAAGCAAATTAGTGAGCTGCAAGAGAAGGGATTCATCCGCCCTAGCTCATCTCCTTGGGGTTATCCAGCAATCTTTGTAAAGAAGAAGGACCATACTTTACGCATGTGCGTCGATGTAACATCCCAATTTTTTCAGAGCTTTAAAAATCATTTGAATAGTTGGTAGGGAGAGAGAGTCCACCATTTGGATTTATTTGAATTTAAATTAAAAGCTTAATATTGGACCTTTAGTAACAAAACAATTTAATATGAATAATTCCAACATGAACATTAGTCAAAACTATTTTATTTGGATTCTATGAGCTTGGATATATTTTCTAGAATTTTCTGGAATTTTTCCAAGGTCTTTTGCTATTTTCCATTGCTTATTTGAATTTCTCGTATTTTATTAAAAAGGAAAAGCTATTTAAATCTCCAATGGAATTGGGCAATTCCTTCGCCCATCCTCGCTCATCTCAGCCCAAACCTCCTCCACTGTTGGATCAACGCCGAGCGGTTAGATCTCCACCCACGCGCGCTCGCGAGCCTCGCTCTCTCTCTCTCTGACGTGTGGACCCCACCACCTTCGTCCTCGCTGCGTTCTTCTCCGTGCGGACGCGCCGCGCGCAACCGCCATTAGCGGTCAACGCCGAGCTTCACGCTGGCGCCTCAACCTCCCGTTCCTCATGAGTGCGCGACGACCTCCACGACCACGCCGCCACCCCAAGCCCCCCTCATCCTCGGCGGTTGCGCCCACGTTCCACGCTCGCCGCCGCCACGACCTCCACGCAGCCCGCCTCGAGCTCCCGGCCCCTATAAAGGCACCCCGGATCGCACCGCCTCCTTTTCCCAAACCCCAACCCACACCTCCTCCCGAGCCCCACCAAGCCGCAATTTGAGTTTTAGAGCTCCTCGCCGGTGGAATTTCTCGATTGCGCCGCCGCCCGTAGCCGCCAGCGTCGTCGGGAGCACGCCACCGAAGTTCGCCATCGCCTCCTCTACCTCCCGGACCCTCGCCGTCGCTTAGGCCTCACCGGCGCCGTCTGACAAAACCCGAGCCGCCGCTCCGACCTCGCCGCCGCCACCACCGCCCACCTCAACCACCCGGAGGTACCTCTTCGTGTTAGCAATAGCGTTAGCTACACGCCGTACCACCCATTCTCGCCGGCGAGCCGCCGTTCACGGGACCCTTGGTTCCGTCTTGCCGCCCTCGCCGCCGTCCACGTCGGCGTCGGCTCGGCCCGTGCTTGCGTGTCCGCCAGTGGCGCCACGTCGGCGCCAGCAGTCGCGCCACGTGAGTGCCCACGTGGTCGCCCAGCCGCCAGATCGATGGGTCGGTGGACTTGGTCCACGTGAGCGGGTCACCGACATGTGGGTCCCACATGTCGCTTAATTCTTTAATTCTTTTAAATTTCCGGAAATCCTTCACGACGCCACCTTGCGCAATAATTAGAATTTCCTTTAGAAAAACAATTCGGAAAATTGTTAAATAACAGATTTAGGTTTAAATTTGTAAAATTCATAACTTTTGCATCCAAACTCCAAATTGGGTGTTTCAAATTTCTAAATTCATATAAAATTAAGATCTAGCTCATCAAACCAAAATTTTTTTAAATTTGATTTTGTTTAAATTTAGAAATTCATTTAAATTTCGAGTTAAGTTAAAACTTGTAAAATTCATATCTTTTGAATCCTAACTCCAAATCCATCCATTCAAATTCCTAAATTTGTCTAAAATCCAGATCTATCTATTGGAGCTTTTTATTTATTTTATTGGAGTTATTTGCTTCTGGTTTTTATTTAGTTTGTTTGTTTGTGTCGCTTATGAGTAGACTTGACGTCACTTTGAAGAGTTGAAGAAGAAGGACCTTTCCAAGACCAAGATCAATTCCTAGATCCTTTTCAAGGCAAGCTATGCCCTTGACCATCTTGCTTCCCAGTTTTATAAAAGTATCTTGATTCAAATTATCGCATCTTAATTCAAGTATTTATTTAAATGTTTTGGGTGTAGTAGTTAATTCCAAATTGTTATGTCTTCCTTGTGTAATTGTTATGCCATGATCCTTTGTCACCCTAGTTGATATTTAGTTGGTAATTATTGTAGCACCAACGTGGGTTGGTTAGTACGAGTAGATTGCTTAGCCATGCCACGAATCTTTTGTCATGTAGATTGCTATATAAATTTGACTAAGTGAATATGCAACTATGTGATAAAAACTGTGTGTACTATGTGTCTTTGTGACATGTGTTGCACTTAAAACCAATGGGGTGGTAAAAGGATTGGGCCGAGGCAAGTGGTGGAAACGTGTGAAAGGGTGGACTGTGTGAACTGTGGACTATGTGAATATTAATCAGGTGTGTGTGTGATGGCATGTGGAAGTCTTGCCTTGGTCAATTAAGGACCTCACCATGTGCTCTAAAGAATCGAGCTTCTGTCGACCACATGTCTGTTTTGAGACAGCCTAGCATAGTAAGATAAGGTATCTGAAATGCTTTGTTATGATTAGTGTTAGCTACACTAATTGTATCTTGTGGGTAAAGTGTACAAACCTCTGCAGAGTGTAACTTAATCTATTCAATAGCAGCGTCATGATCATGGACAATGCTCGGGATTTGACACTAGGGTAGATTTTCATAAAAGCGTGTGGGAAGGGAGCTATGTGAATAAATCATTTAGCTATGTGAATAACCCGTTAGACTGTGTGTGTCTTTGTGAAATAACTTGTTAAAATGATTATTGTCTATTTGTTTTACCTGTCTTTAATCTATTAAATTGTATTCAATTGCAAAAGTTGCATTTATGCAAAAGAGCCACAGAAAGCCTTTCTCTTGTAATAAGCCTGCATGTAAATATTGCATCTCGTGGTGTGGCTTGCTAGATACGGTGTGTACTCACGCTTGTTTTGACGAATCAAGCAGAGGAGGAGTCTTCACCAGCATACGAGGACGAGTTCATCGAAGGTGCCTGATCGTGAGGTCTTGATCCCAGTCGGTTGCCTGTGGCGAATCGATGGGGTGCCACTACCGTTTATGTTCATTCATTGTTTATTTCCTATGTTAGCCTGCGTGGCTCAATATTTGTAAACTCGACCTTAAGGTCAAAACCATTATTTGATTATCAAAGTTAACCGCTTATGTTATTATTCGCTTGTATGGAGCGATTGCCATCTTTGTTGACCTTGTGTGCACTAGCATGATCTGGGCTAGTCGTTAAACCTGAGGGTCCCGAACCGTAGTTTTGGGTCCCGACAAAAGTGGTATCGAGCCATACCGATGTAGAGGTCTAGACCTTAGTTAGATTGGCCGCTCGAGTGTCCAAATTATTTTTTAAGAGAAAATTAACTTACAAGACTAAATGAATTGCTTAACTCCTCTTATATCTCTCTTGACTCATCTATTGCTACAATTTCTTTCCTCTCCCATTGTTTTAACGTGGTTCTTACCTCTTATCTGTCTTGTGGATGCCTTACCTTCGACCTTTGGAGATTGCAACGGAGGACTTGCCGCAGAGTGTGGAAGTTCTTCCGCAGACACTTGAGGCTTCGATCGCCTGATGTACCGAGGCGGTGAGTACATGGTCAATGGACGGGATCGTGGTATAGTCTGCCGCTTTGACGGTCACGCCAGAGGAACACTAGAGGTAGCCACCTTTGGACATCTCGGTCGAGGATCACCTTCACACAAGGAATCCAGAGTCATCACGCTTGGCCATACTCCGAAGTCCGCCACATCTACGCTGAAGAACTGCGAACACCGTCTTCCGCTACCATCCCAGAGCTGCTTCAGGGGAGCTATCCGCGCACTTTCCGTCTACAAACGGGGAGGGCAATGCCACAGTGGTACATCTGGCACGATTCACAACCGCCAGAGGAGTCATTGGAGATGGCCGCCACCGAGCCGAGGTGCGCCTATCGAACCCGGGAAGAAGCCGAAGAAAGGATCGCCGTACTAGAGCACGCTCTCTATGGTCAGCATGAGCTAGAGGACGATCAAGAGGAAGATCCAGAAGAACCAGAAGAAGTCGAAGAAGACCCAGAGGAGATTCCAGAGGATCCAAAGAGCTCAAGACACCCGGAGGAGCTACCAGACTGCACTCAAAGACACTGCTCTCCGCACACTTCAGCCTGGGCATCGAAACCGATTCATGAGGATGCCACTCACTTGAGTCTACACTAGGGGGGCGCGGCACTGTGGTGCGAGGCTTTCTCGAGGAGTAGTTAGTTTAAGTTCCGTCTAGTCGAGCTTAGCCAGCTTCCCTTTCATAGTCGCCCTTTAGGCGGTAGCTTGTGTGCTTAGGTTCGCTTTATTTTCCTGTGTAAGTGTGAGTGCAAAAGCCCTTAGGCATTTGTTGCGACCATGCTATTAAGCTATTAATGAAGATTATTTTATTCAAGTTTCTTGAGATGTGTTTGTTGGGATTAATCTACTTTCCCGTCTAGTTCTTAACTCATCTTGTGCTCTCTACCTTATCGACCCATGGAACCTCACCAGATGGTTCGGACTCGCCATACCACCGCAAGTGGATCCGGAGCTCAAGGATCGGCAGTAACGAGCAAACCCCTCACGGGGCAAGACCACCCCAAGCACCTCCTATTGACTTGCGAACTTCTGAGCTTTCATGGCAAAGACAAACTCGATGATGTATCGATGATGAACCATCTGCGACCATGAACAACAACAACAACAACAACAATCGTCGTGAGGAGCCCCACCACTCATCGTCATCGAGGACCATCCAAGTTGGTGAATTCATGAGGACCCGTCCGCCAACTTTCTCTGGACATGTCACGCCAAGAGAGGTCGATGATTGGCTTCAGCGTGATTGAGAGGAAGCTGCGATCACCCAATGCGGCGATCATGAGAAGGTTTTGTATGCCACCCATCGATGGAGGTGCGAGTGGCGAGTGGTGGGAGAACTTCTGCGCGGCACATGGAGCACCGCAGAATATCACTTGGGAAGAATTCTCCGCAGCTTTTCGCCAGTATCACGTACCTGAAGGCATCATGGATTTGAAGAAGGATGAGTTCCGCGCTCTCAAGCAAGGGGGTATGTCAGTGACTGACTACCTGAATAAGTTTTCCCAACTAGCTCGCTATGCTCCAGAGGATGTCGCTTCCGACAGGTCTCGCCAGAGTCGCTTCTTGAAGGGATCAACTTCGTGTCGCAAGTCGATCGCTTGCCCACACCTTCCTGCACTTCCAGAGTTGGTTAACAAGGCATTGGTTATGGAAGACAAACGCAAGGAACTGGAGGACCACCGCAAGCGTAGGATGATTCAGCAAGGAAGCCATCAGCCACAACAACAGAGGGCAAGAGTGGTGCCACAGCAGTTTAATCGTTTCCAGCCACAGAGTACTTTCAGGACGCCTGCACCGCCTTGACAGACTCGTCCTTTTGTTGAAATTCTCGTAACCCTACACCACCAACCCCACCTCAGAGGAACAACAACCGCAGAGTGAACCAAGAGTGTGTTACAATTGCCGTCGGCCAGGCATTTTGCTAATCGGTGTCCTCGAAGGAACTATCACCCCGTCGCTTCAACCTTGGAGCAACACCGCCAAGACCCCAACGCAGAACAACCAAGGAGTTTCTCGAGAACGATCAACGAGGAGCGCCTCGGTCCGTTGTCGAGGTCGTGTTAATCACGCCACTTTGAAGGAGCCGGGAAGCACCGGGCGTCGTCAGACCGGGTAAGTTCCTAGTGAATTCAAGACTGCCTTAGCTTACTTTTGATTCGGAGCTTCGATTCGTTTGTTTCGGAGTTTTTGCAACCAAGAATAAATTGGAAGTTATGCATCTTAAGCGTACTCTGTTAGTCCAAATGCTTTGGAGCGAGCTAAGTTCTAATGTGGGTTGTTTAGGGCTGTTACTCATAGTCGAGTTGAGTTTCTAGCTAACCTAATTATTCTAGACACCCAAACCATAGATGTCATCCTTGGCATGGATTGGTTAACCAAGCACAAAGCCGTGCTAGATTGTGGCGAAGAGTTGTTATAATCGAGGATACCAAAGGAAACAAAGTGGAGTTCCTAGCTACCTCGGTCGGCGTAATGGGCATTTGTTAGTCAATAGCACAAGACCGTCCGTTGGAAGATGTGCGGTCGTCAAGGAGTATCCAGATGTATTCCCGGAAGAGTTACGGGGATGCCACGGATCGTGACATCGAGTTTGTCATCGATCTAGTGCCAGGAACAGCTCCCATCTCAAAGAGACCCTATCGGATGCCAGCCGATGAGTTAGTAGAGATGAAGAAACAGATAGAAGAACTTTTGGAGAAAGGTTTTGTGAGGCCTAGTTCGTCGCCTTGGGGAGCACCAGTCTTGTTTGTCAAGAAGAAGGATGGAAGCATGAGGATGTGCATCGACTCTAGGGCTCTCAATGAAGTCACTATCAAGAATAAGTACCCATTGCCCCTTGATAGATGATCTGCTTTGATCAAATGAAGGAGCCGAGTGTTCTCGAAGATCGACTTGCGATCAGGTTACCATCAGTTGAAGATCTGTCCCAAGGATATACCTAAGACCGCTTTCTCAACGCGGTATGGACATTATGAGTTCCTAGTCATGTCCTTTGGTCTGACCAATGCCCCTGCCTATTTCATGAACATGATGAATAAGGTATTCATGGAGTATTTGGACAAATTTGTAGTTGTATTCATCGATGACATTTTGGTTTACTCCAAGTCAGAAGAAGAACATGCTGAACACCTGAGATTAATCCTAGAGAAGCTCAGGGAGCATCAGTTGTATGCTAAGTTTAGCAAGTGTGATTTCTGGAAGAAGGAAGTGGATTTCCTTGGTCATGTAATGACAACTTGCAGGAGTAGCATTTGACCCAGTAAGGTAAAAGTCAGATTACATTGGGAATGTTTCAAGACCGCACTCGATTCGCAGCTTCTTAGGATTAGCAGGATATTATCGCCGCTTCATTGAAGGATTTTCATCAATTGCTAAACCTCTTACGCAATTGTTGAAGAAAGAGAAAAAGTTTACCTGGACCCCAGCTTGTGAAGAAAGTTTTCAAGAATTGAAGAAGCGTTTGACTTCAGCCCCAGTGCTGATTTTGCCGGATATCCGTAAGGATTTTGATATCTATTGTGATGCTTCGCGTCAAGGATTAGGATGTGTCCTGATGCAAGAAGGAAGAGCTGTCGCTTACGCGTCAAGGCAGTTAAGACCGCATGAAGAAAATTACCCTACCCATGATCTAGAATTAGCCGCCGTGGTACATGCTTTGAAGATTTGGCGTCATTACCTCATCGATGTCGCCGTGAGGTATACATGATCATAAGAGCTTGAAATATATTTTCACTCGGTCGACTGAATATGAGATGAGAGAGATGGCTAGAGTTGATAAAGGATTATAATCTTGGAATCCATTACCACCTGGTAAAGCCAATGTCGCTTGATGCTTTGAGTAGTAAGAGTCACCGCAATGCTCGAAGTGAAAGAGCCTTGTTCGAACTACAAGAAGAATTCGAGTGAAGCTAGAAGTAGTGTCTCAAGGATTCAGTAGCAAACTTGGAAGTCACGATCTACTTTGGAGAAGCAGATTCACGGCTCAAATAGAAAGACTCGAGTTCTCCGACATTAAGAAGAAGATGATGAAGGGAAGTTCAAGGACTTCACAAAGGATGACCGTGACATCTTGTGGATCAATGGACGATCTGCGTTCGAGATATTGATGGATTGAGACGGTGATTTTGAAGGAGGCCCATGACTCAAAGTATTCGATTCACCCCGTAGTACTAAGATGTATCGGGATGTTAAGAATAGGTTTTGGTGGCGAATCAAACGAGACGTCAGCAGAGTTCGTCGCCTTTGTGCGACGTGTGTCAAAAGTTAAAGCAGAGCATCGAGGCCAGCAGTGTCTGTTGCAACCCTTGAAGATTCGAGAATGGAAGTGGGAAGAAATCGAATGGATTTCATTACGGTTTACCCAAGACTCACTCGGGTTCGATTCGATTTGGGTAATAGTAGATCGTTTGACTAAAGTTGCCCATTTCTTACCACCAAAACCACGTACTCAGAGATCGTCTAGCGAGCAGTACATGTCAAAGATTTTCAGTTTGCATGGTGTACCTAAGAAGATAGTGTCGATCGAGGATCTCAGTTCACCTCCCGATTTTGGCAGAGTTTGCACGAAGCTTTAGGGACTCACCTAAATTTCAGTACTGCGTATCATCCCCAGACGGATGGACAGACTGAAAGGGTTAACCAGATATTGGAAGATATGTTGAGAGCCTGTGCCCTAGCAAATGCTACCCGTTGGGATAAGAGTTTACCATATGCAGAATTCTCGTACAACAACAGTTATCAAGCCAGTTTACAAATGTCACCGTTTGAAGCTTTGTATGGTCGTGCTTGCAGAACCCCGTTGAACTGGTCAGAAACCGCTGAACGTACATGATCTTTGGTCCGATATTATTCAAGAAGCGTAAGAGCAAGTGTCCATGATCGAGAGAGGCTAAAGATAGCTCAATCGAGACAAAAGAGTTATGCCGATAATCGCCGCCGTGATCTCGATTTGAGCCAGAAGATTTTGTGTATCTCCGAGTTACGCCCCTCAGAGGTGTGAAAAGGTTCCACGCCAAAGGGAAGCTTGCCCCTCGGTATGTTGGTCCGTTCAAGATTTTGGATCGCCGTGGAGAAGTAGCTTATCGCTTGAGCCGCCAGATCCGCTAGCGGAGTCCATGATGTCTTTCATGTCTCTCGCTTGAAGAAGTGTCTTCGTGTGCCTAAGAACAAGCACCGTTAGAGTCAATTGAACTAAAGAAGACCTCACCTACAAAGAACAACCGGTCAAGATTTTGGATGTCGCAGAGCGTCGGACGAATAAGACAGTTCGTTTTGCAAGGTGCAATGGAGCCACCACTCGGAAGGTGAAGCAACGTGGGAGCGTGAAGAAGAGTTGAAAGCCGAGTTCCCACCTTTTCTCCATTTAGCCCTAATCTCGGGTCGAGATTCCTTTAAGGGGGAGGTTTGTAACATCCCAATTTTTTCGAGCTTTAAAAATCATTTGAATAGTTGGTAGGAGAGAGAGTCCACCATTTGGATTTATTTGAATTTAAATTAAAAGCTTAATATTGGACCTTTAGTAACAAAACAATTTAATATGAATAATTCCAACATGAACATTAGTCAAAACTATTTTATTTGGATTCTATGAGCTTGGATATATTTTCTAGAATTTTCTCGAATTTTTCCAAGGTCTTTTGCTATTTTCCATTGCTTATTTGAATTTCGGTATTTTATTAAAAGGAAAAGCTATTTAAATCTCCAAATGGAATTGGGCAATTCCTTCGCCCATCCTCGTTCATCTCAGCCCAAACCTCCTCCACCGTTGGATCAACGCCGAGCGGTTAGATCTCCACCACAGCCTTGAGCCTCTCTCTCTCTCTCTCGACGTGTGGACCCCACCACCTTCGTCCTCGCCGCGTTCTTCTCCGTCGGACGCCTTGCCAAGAACCGCCATTAGCGGTCAACGCCGAAGCTTCACGCGGCGCCTCAACCTCCCGTTCCTCATGAAAGCGCCGACCTCCACGACCACGCCGCCACCCCCGCAACCCCTCATCCTCGGCGGTTGCGCCCACGTTCGCTGCCGCCGCCACGACCTCCTCCACGCAGCCGCCTCGGAGCTCCCGGCCCCTATAAAGGCACCCCGGATCGCACCGCCTCCTTTTCCCAAACCCCAACCCACACCTCCTCCCGAGCCCCAACGCCGCCAATTTGAGTTTTAGAGCTCCTCGCCACGGTGGAATTTCTTCGATTGCGCCCGCCCCGTAGCCGCCGCGTCGTCGGGAGCACGCCACCGAAGTTCGCCATCGCCTCCTCTACCTCCGGACCTCGCCGTCGCCTAGGCCTCACCGGCGCTTTGTCTGACAAAACCCGAGCCGCCGCCCGCTCCGACCTCGCCGCCCGCCACCACCGTCCACCTCAACCACCCGGAGGTACCTCTTCGTGTTACGCAATAGCGTTAGCTACACGCCGTACCACCCATTCTCGCCGGCGAGCCGCTGTCACGGGACCCTTGGTTCCGTCTTGCCGCCCTCGCCGCCGTCCACGTCAGCGTCCAGCTCGGCCCCGTGCTTGCGTGTCCGCCCAGGTGGCGCCGCGTCAGCGCCCGCGTGTGCGCCACGTGAGTGCCCACGTGGTCGTCCAGGCCGGCCCAGATCCAGTGGCTCGGTGGACTTGGTCCACCGTGAGCCGGGTCACTGACATGTGGGTCCCACATGTCAGTTAATTCTTTAATTCTTTTAAATTTCCGGAAATCCTTCGCTGACGTCACCTTGCGCAATAATTAGAATTTCCTTTAGAAAAACAATTCGGGAAAATTGTTAAATAACAGATTTAGGTTTAAATTTGTAAAATTCATAACTTTTGCATCCAAACTCCAAATTGGGTGTTTCAAATTTCTAAATTCATATAAAATTAAGATCTAGCTCATCAAACCAAAATTTTTTTTAAATTTGATTTTGTTTAAATTTAGAAATTCATTTAAATTTCCAGAGTTAAGTTAAAACTTGTAAAATTCATATCTTTTGAATCCTAACTCCAAATCCATCCATTCAAATTCCTAAATTTGTCTAAAATCCAGATCTATCTATTGGAGCTTTTTATTTATTTTATTGGAGTTATTTGCTTCTGGTTTTATTTAGTTTGTTTGTTTGTGTCGTTTATGAGTAGACTTCGACTCACCGAAGAGTTGAAGAAGAAGGACCTTTCCAAGACCAAGATCAATTCCTAGATCCTTTTCAAGGCAAGCTATGCCCTTGACCATCTTGCTTCCCAGTTTTATAAAAGTATCTTGATTCAAATTCTCGCATCTTAATTCAAGTATTTATTTAAATGTTTTGGGTGTAGTAGTTAATTCCAAATTGTTATGTCTTCCTTGTGTAATTGTTATGCCATGATCCTTTGTCACCCTAGTTGATATTTAGTTGGTAATTATTGTAGCACCAACGTGGGTTGGTTAATCTGAGTAGATTGCTTAGCCATGCCACGAATCTTTTGTCATGTAGATTGCTATATAAATTTGACTAAGTGAATATGCAACTATGTGATAAAAACTGTGTGTACTATGTGTCTTTGTGACATGTGTTGCACTTAAAACCAATGGGGTGGTAAAAGGATTGGGCCGAGGCAAGTGGTGGAAACTGTGTGAAAGGGTGGATTTGTGTGAACTGTGTGGACTATGTGAATATTAATCTGTGTCTGTGTGTGATGGCATGTGGAAGTCTTGCCTTGGTCAATTAAGGACCTCACCATGTGCTCTAAAGAATCTGAGCTTCTGTGCGACCACATATACTGTTTTGAGACAGGCCTAGCATAGTAAGATAAGGTATCTGAAATGCTTTGTTATGATTAGTGTTAGCTACACTAATTGTATCTTGTGGGTAAAGTGTACAAACCTCTGCAGAGTGTAACTTAATCTATTCAATAGCAGCGTCATGATCATGGACAATGCTCGGGATTTGACACTAGGGGTAGATTTTCATAAAAGCTGTGTGGGAAGGGAGCTATGTGAATAAATCATTTAGCTATGTGAATAACCCGTTAGGCTGTGTGTGTCTTTGTGAAATAACTTGTTAAAATGATTATTGTCTATTTGTTTTACTGTCTTTAATCTATTAAATTGTATTCAATTGCAAAAGTTGCATTTATGCAAAAGAGCCACGAAAGCCTTTCTCTTGTAATAAGCCCGCATGTAAATATTGCATCTCTGTGGTGTGGCTTGCGATGCGGTGTGTACTCACGCTTGTTTTGACGAATCAAGCAGAGGAGGAGTCTTCACCAAAGATACGAGGACGAGTTCATCGAAGGTGCTGATCGTGAGGTCTTGATCGATCGGTTGCTGTGGCGAATCGATGGGGTGCCACTACCGCTTATGTTCATTCTTTGCTTATTTCCTATGTTAGCCTGCGTGGCTCAATATTTGTAAACTTCGACCTTAAGGTCAAAACCATTATTTGATTATCAAAGTTAACCGTTTATGTTATTATTAAGCTTGTATGGAGCGATTGCCATCTTTGTTGACACTGTGTGCACTAGCATGATCTGGGCTAGTCGTTAAACCTGAAGGGTCCCGAACCGTAGTTTTGGGTCCCGACAGTCGATTACCGTCCGCTTAATGAAGTAACAGTAAAGAACAAGTATCCTTTGCCCCGCAGCAACGATCTCTTCGATTAGTTGACCGGAGATCGAGTCTTCTCCAAGATTGACTTGAGAGTGGCATATCATCAAGTCCGGATCAGACCTGAAGATATTCCCAAGACGGCTTTCTCTACTCGTTACGGTCTGTACGAGTACACCATCATGTCTTTCGGCTTGACAAATGCTCCTGCCATGTTCATGAATCTCATGAATTCGTTGTTCATGGAGTATTTGGATAAGTTTGTGGTGGTCTTCATCGATGATATTATTATCTATTCCAAGAACGATGAAGAACACGCCGAGCACTTGAAGCTTGTGTTTGGAAAGCTGCGTGAGCACCGGCTGTATGCGAAATTCAGCAAGTGTGCTTTCTGGTTGAAGGAAGTGGCATTCTTGGGCCATGTTCTTTCAGCAGGAGGCGTAGCTGTAGATTCTAGCAAGGTCAGCGATGTGTTCTCTTGGAGTCAGCCCAGTTCGGTAACCGAAGTGCGGAGTTTTCTCGGTTTAGCAGGTTATTACCGTCGCTTTATCGAGAACTTCTCCAAGCTCGCGAAGCCGATGACTGAGTTGCTCAAGAAGGACAAGAAGTTTCTATGGTCCGATGCTTGCGAGGAGAGTTTTCAAGAACTCAAGAAGCATTTGACCTCAGCTCCTATTCTCGTTCTTCCCAATGTCCATCGGAGCTTCGATATCTTTTGCGATGCTTCTCGTCGAGGACTCGGGTGTGTTTTGATGCAAGAAGGCAAGGTAGTGGCCTATGCATCGAGGCAGTTGAGACCTCATGAATTCAACTACCCAACCCATGATTTGGAGCTAGCCGCAGTGATTCATGCACTTAAGATTTGGCAATATTACCTAATCGGTTATCGTTGTGAAGTGTATTCGGATCACAAGAGCTTGAAGTATCTGTTCACCCAACCCGATTTGAACCTTTGGCAAAGAAGGTGGTTGGAATTGATCAAAGACTACGACATGGGCATTCACTATCATCCGGGCAAGGCTAATGTTCTTGCCGATGCACTTAGTCGTAAGGCGCATTGCAATGCCTTGTTGCTCAAGGAGCAGCAGCCCTCTCTTCTTGAAGAATTTCAGCGTCTCAACTTGGAAGTAGTTGAGCATGGATTCCTCACTACCTTGGTTGTGCAACCAACCTTGGTGGATCTGGTCAAGGCCGCTCAGCAATTGGATGCTGGAGTGAACCGAATCAGGCAGAATGTCAAGAACGAAACAGCCAAGTGTTTCTCAGAAGATGATCTTGGTGTTGTGAGGTTCGGATAGCGCCTTGTGGTTCCAAAGGACATGGAATTATGAAACTTGATCCTCTGCGAAGCCCATGATTCCCCTTTCTCCATTCATCCCGGGGCCACAAAGATGTATCAGGATCTCCGTCAGAGATTTTGGTGGACCCGAATGAAGCGCGAGATTGCGAAGTTTGTTGCTGAGTGCGACGTGTGTAGTCATGTAAAGGCCGAACATCAATGTCCAGCAGGTCTGCTTTAGCCTTTGCCAGTGCCTGAGTTGAAGTGGGGGTCGATCGGTATGGATTTTATCACCGGTCTACCCCACTCCCCGAAGAAGAATGATGCCATTTGGGTCGTCATCGATCGTTTGACTAAGGTGGCACATTTCCTTCCTGTCAAGACTAACCTTCGGGTAGGTATTTTAGCGGATCTCTACATAGCCCGCATCGTGAGTTTGCATGGTGTGCCGAAGATGATTGTGTCAGATCGTGGGTCTCTGTTCACTTCTCGGTTTTGGCATAGTTTGCAAGTGGCTATGGGAACTTGTCTTGCTTTCAGCTCAGCATATCATCCCCAAACTGATGGTCAGACCGAAAGGGTCTACCAAGTTTTGGAACACATGCTCCGTGCATGTGTTCTTTCCTATGGGAAGCATTGGGAGAAATGCTTGCCATTCGCCTAGTTTTGTTATAACAACAGCTTTCAAGCCAGTCTCGGCATGGCTCCCTTCGAGGCCTTATATGGGAGAAAGTGTAGAACCCCGTTGTATTGGTCTGAGACTGGCGAAAGACCTTTCTTTGGTCCGGACTCGATCAATGAGGCCGAGAGTCAAGTCCAGCTTATTCGTGATCGTTTGCGCACGGCTCAGTCAAGGCAAAAGAGCAATGCGGATCATCGTCGTCGTGAGTTGAGTTTTGAGTCCAATGACTTTGTTTATCTCAAAGTCTCTCCTTTGAAGGGCCATCAACGTTTCGGCGTCAAGGGCAAGTTAGCTCCTCAATATGTTGGTCCTTACCACATCATCGAGAAGAAAAGAGCTGTTGCTTATAAGTTGGATTTGCCTGCTACACTTGAGGGGGTACATGAGGTGTTCCATGTGTCCTAGTTGAAGAAGTGCCTCCGTGTTACAACTGAGGAAGCTCCGTTGGAAACTCTCGATGTCCAAGAAGATTTGACCTATCGCGAGCAGCCTGTTCGCATCCTTGAAGAGGCTAAACGAAGAACGAGAAATCGTTCCATCAAGTTCCTTAAAGTTCAGTGGTCAAATCATTCCAAGGATGAAGCTACTTGGGAAAGGGAAGATCGTCTACGTGCGGACTACCCCTCTTTCTTTTCCGAGCGTGCCAAATCTCAGGATGAGATTTTTGTAAGGGGGGGAGGTTTTGTAACATCCCAAATATAGGTTGTGTTTCAAATGTAACCAAATCTAGGTTTGTGTTTCAAATGTAACCAATTATGGGTATGTGTTTCAAATGTAAGAAAATGAGTAGAAATTAAAACTTTTCTTACATCTTGAAGTTTTTGAACTTTTCTATAATTCTTGTAAAGGAATCGTGGAAATCAAAAACACAAATCTCTAGTTGACTAAAGTCAAACCCTTTTTCAACTATATCGAGAATCTTGTGTTCAACCTTTGGAAATATTTTTCCTTAGTTCTAGGGATGCTGTGTGACTCCTCGGAAAAAATTTCATAATTTTTAGAAATTATTTGATAATTTTTGGAGCCAAGTCAAACCAGTTTGACCTTAGGTCAAACCCTAGAACAAACCTTGAGGAATTTCTTGAGAAAAATGTATTGCATGAAAATCTCTAGAAATTTCATGTAAGGTTAATCCTAGAGTGAGGAACCTCTAGTCAAAATTTCAGAATTTTTGGAGTTAGTTTGCTACCTCTAAAAATTCTTCCAAACTCAGCTTGCAAATTCAAATCCAAACCTGGTGCACTGTTCCTCGGGTCCGAGCCAATTCCGACTTGACTCGACCCAACCGCCTAACTGTACCGACCGGGTCATTTAGGTGCGTGCCTCGTGGGCCGTTGGATCTCCATCGCACCGCCCACGTTTGCGCAGAGCTGTGCAACCAAGATCTCGCGTGAACCGTTGGACCGCAATCCAACCATCACCGTTGCGCCGCGCCTGTTGGTTCGGCTCGACCCGCTCGTGCATTGTTGGACTTGAGCCGCGATCGCCCGGGTGCATGTGAGCCGTCGGATCGAAATACAACGCCGGGCGCGTCGTCTCCTTCCTCAGTCGCTCGCTTGAGCACGTGCAGTCGCCACGGACAGAGCAGAGCGTGGGCAGTGGAGCATGGGCAGCGCAGCGCCTTGTCCCTTCTGCGTCCTCGCCAATGGGTCAGAGCATTAAATGCGCGTCAGTGCTTCTCCCTCAAAGTTGCCATTCTCACCTACTCCCATCGCTCAACTCGCGCAGGGGAGAGCGTGGACCGCAGCTCCTTCTTGAGCAAGCGCCCGCTCCCTCCTTTGCTCCTCTGGCTATTTAAGCCCCTCAAGCTCTCCCTTGCCTTCCTTTCAACACCCTTAAGCTTTGCCGAGCACCCTTGCTGCTTGGTTGAGCTCAATCCACAAAATCCCTAAATCGCCATTGTCGGCCGTGGAGCTCCCTTGTCGTCGCCAGTGCTCTAGTGGTTCTTTTTCACTTCCACTCGCGTCACTTCGTGCCCCTGATCACCTTGAGCATATCCCCTCAACTAATTTTGGTTTGCTTTCTCAGGAATCGACTAATTTGGGGTTTGTTCAAATTCGGTCGAAGTTCGTCGTTTTCACCCTTGCCGCTGGTAAGCTCCTCCTCTCTTCAATTCTTCTCTCACGGACCATCCTTGAGCCCTATTAAAGCTAATCTGATGACCCGGTCTTGCTCATTTTGCTCAGGCCATCGTCTCCAGCGCCAGTGCGGCTCAACGTCGTCGGAGCTGCTCTGTCCTTCCCGTTTCCTCCGCGTCCCTTAGGTAGCTTCGCCGTAGTCCCTAGATGCTCAGGCACTCGCTGCTTTGAACTGCTGCGGAGCTATTTGCTATTGTCATCGTGGCCGTGCATGGCACCACTACTCCTCGCCGGCTCGCTGCCGTTCTAGGTCGCTCACCCAGATGAGTGGTACGGCAGCGAGTCGCGCGGCTATTATTGCGCAGCTCAGACCACCGTTGGTTTGCGCTGCCGTGGGCTGAATCGCCGGCGATTCGCTGTGGAATGCCGTCGGGTTCGTTGTCGGACGAGACCGGCACTGTAGCTTTGTCATTCAGTCTAATGATTAGTTAGCGTAGTAAATGGCTGTCTTAAGCAAGCTAATGAGTCGCTGACAGTGGGTCCCACGCACTTAAACGCGCACTGTGCGCGTGCGTTTTGTTGGGCTGCTGTGAACCGTCCGTTTTTAGATTAGCGGCTGAGATTTCACGGGGTCTGTGTGTACGCAGTGCGTTGTGTTGATTGTGAGCCGTCCATCTCGCGATCAACGGTCCACATTTGTTGCACCCTTCGTTCGCATGAGTTCAAACGCGGCGCGCACGATTCAATCTGGACCGTCGGATGCAACATCGACGGTCCGCATTCGTTGGATCCGCGCGGGCACACACGCGTTGTCCAGTTGGCTTGGGCCATCCGATTCAATCTCAACGGCCCAGGTTTTTCCACGTCGATTTGATTTTAGGATTTTCCCGAGGGATTTATTTGTGAACTGAAAAAGGTAATAAACTTCAAAATTTCATAACTAATTCATTTTAGCTCCAATTGAGTTGATTCAAATTTTGTTAACTCTGGATTGAACTAGGATTTAATATAAAAATGGTTGGAAGCTTGGTTCAGCTCCAGAAAATGGTTTGGTAAATTGGTTTAGAAATAGGCTTTAATTGTTGCTCTAAAAATGGTATTTAACTTGAAAATTGCATAAGTAATTCTCTGTAAATCCTTTTTGAGTGAAACCAATTTTGTTGGATTCCTCTATTAGTATTCTTAATTGTAGAATTGGATTTAGGTATGCCACTATTTTCAAAATCTTTGTGGGTGCATTTTATTTTGTGCTCTTGTGCATGTCTTTGAAAAATCATAGAAAATACATCCTAGCTCCAAATGAGGTGAATCCAATTGTGTTATTCATCTCATGAGGTTTTGTAATTACCATAAAAATCTCAGGTGCAACACATCTTTGGAAAATTGTGCTAAAGAATTTACTTTGGATGAACAGTAACCGGTTTGAATTTTTCAGCCTTTTTCCAGCTCAGCAGTTTTGTTTTGGCCATAACTTTTGCATTGAGAATCCAAATCAATTGGTTCTTGTTGATAAATTCCTTAAAAATCATGCTCTTGCTGCTATAAAATTTTAAGAGCATTTGGAGAAAGTTGTCTGTAGAGTCTTTTCGGTATTCTTCGTTCCTATCGGTTCTTTATCGCTTTTTCGTTAGGTGCTGATGAGTGCGTTGATCCCGTGAGTGACCCTCTACAGCATAGTGAGCATCTCTAGCAAGGCAGGTAGTTTGATCATATTCTATCCCATTATATTTTAAAGTCTAATACTTTGTTTACAAATTGTATAAATGCATGCTTTTGTGTCAAAGTAATTTTATCGATTAGCGGTAGCTATTCATATTGCATGGTTGCCCTTAAATTGTCATCCCCTGCCACAAACCATAAGTTATTAATCTCGCTGGTGAATTAGAGCCCGGTGATTGAATTATGCTCTTTTATTGTCTTTTCGGTGTCATGCTTAGAAATGCTTAGCTACCGGTATAATTGGGCGGTAATCGACTTAGTCGATGATCTTGATCATACAAAAACTATTATTCCATTATGTCCAGCACTTGCGCTTTGTTACTTTGTAAAGAAATAAAAATGAAAACAAAATTGTCATTGACTTGGGCATAGTAGATGTTGGTGTGATCTCATGGTGTGTGGAATGGTGCCTAAGTCCCTAAGGACCGAGTTACTTGGGCCACTAAACTAAGCAATATTTGCGTGCTAACCACGTGAGGGGGATATGGGAGCCCTCTTGACTAAGTACTTTGGGCGGTGTTAATTATGAGCTGGTTGGTGGTTGTTGTAAAAAAATGTTATTGTGATAGGAGGGGAACATTAGCAAACCGGCTTGAGCTGGCTGATGTGTCTTTCTCTTTGTTGGGTTGCGGCTCTTAATTACCATCGTCCATTGGAAATGTCTCGTAGGACTTAGCCGTGCCGGCATACCAAAGGAAGTGTGCTAATCATGTGGCGAAAAGGCGGTCTGACGTGTGGGTACATTGGTACACCCCTGCATGGTTAAATCTATTCGAATAGCCTCGTCCTAGGTTATGGACATGCTTGGCAAGGTCGTGCAAGAACTAGACTATAACCTTTAAATTAAAACTTGTTGGGTTGGTATGAATGGATGTTCATGCTATTGTTGTGGTCACTATTGGGTTAGTCACTTCTAGGTTGTCTTTACTATTGTTATTATTATTGTATCGCTATTATGTCAACAATTAAAAATGGATTGTCAAAATTGCTTTAAATCTATTACATTATTGCAAATGAAAACTTGCTTTATGCTAAAAGTAAGTCTAGAGCTTCCTCCACTTAAATAAGCTTGCATGTAGCTAATTATAGGCTGTTACCCTTACACGTCAGTCATGCGAGTACATTTTTGTACTCATTTGCTTTGCTTAAATTTAATTGTTGCAGAGGAAGAAGTGGATCCCCAAGGGATGCACTTTTGTGAGATGTGCTGCGGGTTCGACGACTAGGTTGGTGGCTTGGTCGGTTGCCTTGTGGGCTAAAGGCAAATCGTATGGCTTTTGTTGTTGCCATCTTATGGCTTTTGCTTGCGCTGTTTATTTAGCTCTTAGCTTGTTATTTGGCCGGTCAGCCCCTTTTGTAATAACTCTATTATGTATGTCTTTTGTTTAATCTAGTTCGTGCTTTGGCTCTATGTTTGTATGGAATTGATCCATGAACTTGTAAAAGGGTGTATGTACAACACTTCTGGGATGTACATATTTTCCCGAGGCACGGGATATTTTGTTTGTGATGCTAGGGTCGGTGGTACGACTAAGCATCGCAAGCCAAATACCCCAGGGTCTCACATTCATGCACTGCATTTTTCTCAAGAAATTCCTCAAGGTTTGTTCTAGGGTTTGACCTAAGGTCAAACTGGTTTGACTTGGCTCCAAAAATTATCAAATAATTTCTAAAAATTATGAAATTTTTTAGAGGAGTCACACAACATCCCTAGAACCAAGGAAAAATATTTCCAAAGGTTGAACACAAGATTCTCAACAAAGTTGAAAAAGGGTTTGACTTTGGTCAATTGCAGGTTTATGTTTTTGAATTCCACAATTCTTTTACAAGAATTGTAGAAAAGTTCAAAAACTTCAAGATGTAAGAAAAGTTTTAATTTCTACTTATTTTCTTACATTTGAAACACATACCCATAATTGGTTACATTTGAAACACACATCTAAACACAACCTATATTTGGGATGTTACAAGACCGCCCTTTGTGGTTTTTTTTTTGTAAAGACCACCTTTGCGGGTCGGACCACCCTGTGGTCAGAACCTCCTGGTCTTTTCGCAAAGACCACCTTTACACGTTTGACCTCCTTCTCAGGACCTCCCCTCGGTTTGACTGGTCCTACCCGTCAGTCCACTGCTGACCATTTCCTGTCTGGTGCAGTTTGTCCGCATTAAATGCGGCTAAACCACATTAAATGCTGCTTTGTCACATTGAATGTGGATGGGTCGCATTAAATGCTGCTTCCACCGTAATCATTTTCTCCTCTTGACTTTGTTTCTTACCTGCCCCTCTGACCATTCCTCACTTTTTAGCAGTTCATCATCATTTCTTTCGGTGCTACATCTTGCAGCCCATTTTCTCTTTCCTTCCCCTGTAAATAAAGCTCCAGGGAGTCCCTTTTGACCTCTTTTTCTCTCCCTCAGCTTCGCAGCACCGCTCTCGCTTCCTCTAGGTTGTCATCCTTGTGCTCCGATTTCACCTAAGCAATTGGAATCGTGTCCTTTTCATTAGTTTCACTGCCAAGGAAGCCAGTTGGAGGTTGCATCATTGTCTACCTCCTTGCCGTTCTCGGGCCCCGTTGGAGTTCGCATCGTCTTCAGCCCCCGGCTGAAGTTCTTTCACGACCACCTCTAGCATCTCGCCTTATTCTAGTGAGTTTCCTTGTTCTATTCCCTGATTCGCTGGGACCTCTTTTGTCAAGACCTCCCTCCCCGTCTTGACCACCTTTTGGTCTTTTTGCAAAGACCACCCCCCTGGTCATGACCATCTTTGGTTCTTTGCTAAGTTGTTTTGCTTATTTGGTTCTTTCCGAACGTGTAGATTCCGACTTTGTGGAGGAGTACCTGGATCCGGCGACCTCTACCGAAGCCTCACCACTCTTCAACAAAGGCAAGTCGCAGACCTTTGATCATGCATGGCTATTTGTATAAAAAATGGTTTGGGCAGTAGCTAAATTCCTACTTGGCAATATGCGTCCTTGAATGGTTGAACTTGACATGTTGGCATGATCCCCTTGGACACCTTAGAATGGGTATGCATAGTTGGTCTTGTATTGATATTACCAACCTGGTAGCGTATTTTTGCTTAGCCTTGCTTTAGATGCGATGGATATGAGAATCATGAATCATGTTGTTAATAAACTTGACTAATAGAACTAAGGAACTATGGTTGGTGCCACTATTGAGCAGCTGTGGTGCTGATGCCGCAGTTGTATTGATCGTGGTGCGATGGCGCTCTTATTAAAAATTGTTGTGCCAAGACCAGGGTGGTCTTTTGGCCAGGTGAACCCATGCTTTCGCACTCGGGTGAGTGATCGTGCAGTAAAGGGAGTGCTATACGCACATTGGGATGAGGTTGTCTCGCCTGGGTGGTTTCAGGACTTAACTTTATGTTCCTTTGCTCTAGGCCTTACCGTGCAACCATAAGGTCACTTTATGGGTGTGGTCTGGGCCAAATAATTAGCAATGAGATGACTTGGTTCTATTGTGGTGGAGTGTGCTAAGGCGCTGGCGCAAGAGGGGGCACGAATCCGGGGGGGGTTTGCAACCCAACGGAAGCGAAGTCTTAGCAGGTAGCTATGAGTCAAATCAAAGCTTTGTAACAGCCTTGCCGCGCTCTCTAGACTACTCACCTTCGGGAGTGAGGGTTCTAACGGGAACCGACCCGCTAGAGAGGACGTGGATTGTGGGTAAGGTTGTACACCTCTGCAGAGTGAAAAATCTATTTGAATAGCCAAGCCCTTGGTTATGGGCACTGCTTGGAACAAATGCATGAAGGGTAGTTTTCTCGAGTGTGGCCTTGGGAACTCCAGAGTTGGTGCTCTCGGGTGATCATGGGAGCTCTAGAGTTGGTGCTCCAGAGAGGTCGTGGGAGAGGTCCTAGTCGTGGGTGCGACCAGACCTCCCACGAGTGGTCTTGGGAGTGAGTTGGTGCTCACGACGTCCTTTGAAAACAAAATGTACTTATGTATTACTCTTTTAACTTGAGCTTTGCAATCTACTTATGATATTCACTGTCAAATATTGCTTTCTGCAAACTAACCCTACAGCTCTCATTGGCCAAGCCATTGCATGAATGTTATGTGCATACTTGTTCCCTGCGATTTGCTGAATACATTCAAACGTACTCATGGCTTTAAGCCCTGTGTTGAAGCAGTGGCCGAAGATGATCAAGGACAAGGGTGCCCAGACCTCTTCGAGGAGGTGTTCTTTGACGATCCAGCCTTCTAGGAGACGTCCTCCACTCGACAGCCTGTGGTCTTGCCGAATGGCCTCGCGCTTTTGTGGCTTCGCTGTTATGTTCTGTTGTCAGATTTTGTAAGCCCTTGGTGGCGACCCCTGTAAACAACCTTGACCATAAGGTCCTTGTTTAATATAAATTAATTTGCTAGCTAGTGATCTTGGGACTAGCTCAGTGCGCAGAGGCCAGGACCTCAGGGAGGTCTTTGAGATCTCCTTGGGTGGTCCTGGAGGACCTCCACTCAGGGTCCTTCTCGGAGTACCTCCTAGACCTGCGGGTGGTCCTGTCAGACCTCCCTAGGTGGTCCTGGGAGATCTCTCCGGGTGTAACTCGAGAGGGTCCTGACAAAGGTCGTATTAGAGCCCTGGTCGACTGTAGAATGTGGCCATAGGTAGAAGGGTCGTATTAGGCAAGTTTCAAAAAGCTATTTTCTAAAATTAAACCAACTTGAAAATTTGTTTAGTGGTTTCTCTCTTGTCTTGATCTGTTCTGATCTCATCTTGTCTCACTCTTTTCTCATTTTACTCTATTTTCTTTCTTATCTCCCTCTCTAGTTCTTGCATCTTACCCCCTCTGGAACCTTGTTCTTTTTCAAGCTTTAACTTGACATCCTTATCCATGTAACCTCTATAGGGCTGTTTTCTTAAGGTTAGGCTGGTAGTAGTCCCCTTTAGTTTTAGCACCATTTAGCTTGGTCAGTAGGACCTCTTGTCTGAGTCTTTGTGCCTCTTATTAGCTTTTTGGTTTTCTTTTTGTCTTTCGGGTTAAACCGATTTGCCCCAAATAGGTCAATCTATCTTTCTCCCTGGCTCTAACTCATCCTTGTGCTACTCCCTCTTATCTATTGTGCTTTCTGCTCCTCGTCAATTAAACCTGAGAAGTTCTGTGTAGATGGTTCAAACTCACCACTCAGCAAGTCAGGATGAGCCAGCAGAGCAGTTACCTCCACCTCCACCTCCTCCAGCATCCATGGAAGATCAAGGACTGGGGCAGTTTATGGCAGCTCGAGCTCAAATTATGAGTGATATGATGAACAATATGAACCAGATGATGGCTTAGCAAAGTCAGACCGCCACTACCTTGCTTGCCATGATGACTCAGAATAGCCAAGCAGCAGTTGTGCCACCTCCCCCACCTCCTGTTCTTCCTCAGTCAAGGTTGTCTGAGTTCATGAAGACTCACCCGACCACTTTCTCAAGCTCCCCTAAGCCTCTAGATGCAGATGATTGGCTAAGAGCAACCGAGAAAACCTTGATATTGCCCGCTGTAGTGACCTTGAGAAGGTCTTGTTCACCTCACACCAACTGGAAGGCGCTGCGGCAAAATGGTGAGATACCTTCTGTGCCACTCATGAAGACCACCAGAGAATCACCTGGGCCGAATTTTCAGTAGCATTTCGCCACTCTCATGTACCGGATGGGAAGGTTGAGATGAAAAAGAATGAGTTTCGGGACATCAAGTAGGGGAGCATGTCTGTAAGTGAGTACCTTAGCAAGTTCACCCAGCTCTCTCTATGCCCGAGAGGATGTCGCCACAGATGATGCAAGACAGAAGCACTTCAAGCGTGGTCTCAACTCCAGCCTGAAAGTCCAAGTCATTGGCAATGACTACCCTGATTTCCAACACATGGTGAATAAGGCTATGCTTATTGAAGAATCTCGCCGAGAGCTCTCCGAGTCTTACAAGAGAAAGATGTCACAATCCAATGCTCATCAAGGACCTTCTCAGCGCGCTAGGACATTCATGCAACATCAGCGCCAAGGACCTCCTGGTACTTCCCGGACCTCTGCAACAACCTTTCACTCGACTGCCCAAAGTCAGCGCCGCATCGTCAGCACCAGCAACCAACAGCCCCGAGGCAATGTCAGCTCCGTAGTAGGGATCACGTGCTTCAGATGTCATTTGGTGGGGCACTATGCTAGCCAATGCCCACAGAAGACGGGACAAGCTCAAGCTGGGACCTCCTCTTCAGGACCTCCCCCTGCCAAAACCTCCCAGCCAGGAGTGGGTCGCAGAGCACCCCAGGCCGCAGGACCTCCTCAAGCCAGGACCTCCCAATCTTTTGGGAGAGGTCGTGTTAATCACATTGCAGTGGAGGAAGCTCAGACCTCCCCAGACGTCGTGCTAGGTACGTTCCTAGTCAATTCCATGCCAGCTGTCATTTTGTTTGATTCTAGGGCTTCTCATTCGTTCATTTCTCGGAGTTTTGCTGCCAAGCACCAGTTTAAAGTTGCAACTCTTAAAGCTACCTTGTTGGTTCAATCCCCTGGCTCAGAATTAAGTACGAACCAGGGTTGCCCACAAGTTAGAATGGTCATAGAAGGGATAGAATTCCTAGCCAACCTCATTCTCCTTGATACCAAGTCCCTGGATGTGATCTTGGGTATGGACTGGCTTGCGGACCACCGTGCCATTTTGGATTGTAATGATCGGAGCATCACTTTGACCAGTCCGGTTGGAGGCAAAGTGAAGTTCGAAGCCTCTTCAGAGAAGCTTGCTGGAGCTCTGGTTTGCAGAGCCCAAGTTGTGTCTTTGGAAGATGTCCTAGTGGTTTGAGAGTTCCATGATGTCTTTCCTGATGAGCTTCCAGGAATGCCGCCAGTTAGAGACCTTGAGTTTGTCATTAATCTAGTTCCAGGGACCTCCCCTATTTCCAAAAGACCCTATCGGCTGCCTATTGATGACCTAATGGAGCTGAAGCAGCAGATTGAAGATATGTTAGCCAAAGGCTTCATCAGACCTAGTTCCTCACCTTGGAGAGCTCCAGTGATCTTTGTTCCTAAGAAGGATGGTACTCAGCGTATGTGTGTGGACTACCGTGCTCTAAATGAAGTCACCATCAAGAACAAGTATCCGCTTCCGAGGATTGATGACCTATTTGATCAACTGAAGGGAGCTGAAGTGTTCTCGAAGATAGATTTGAGATCAGGATATCACCAGCTAAGGATTCGCCTAGAGGACATCCCCAAGACAGCTTTCTCTACCTGTTATGGGCTGTTTGAGTGCACTGTCATGTCCTTTAGGCTAACCAATGCCCCTGCTTATTTTATGAACTTGATGAATAGAGTGTTCGTGGAGTATCTAGACAAATTTGTCATTGTCTTTATTGATGACATTCTAGTGTACTCCAAGAGTGAAGAAGAGCATGAAGAGCATCTTCAAATAGCCTTGAGGAAGCTCAGAGACCAACAACTCTATGCAAAGTTCAACAAGTGTGAGTTCTGGATGAAGGAAGTCACCTTCCTAGGCCATGTGGTGTCTGAAAAAGGAGTCTCTGTCAACCCCAATAAGGTCCAAGACGTGCTTAATTGGAAGTCCCCTAAATCAGTGCCTTAGATCCGTAGCTTCCTTGGAATGGCAGGGTATTACATAAGATTTATTGAAGGGTTTTCTCGAATAGCAAGACCTCTTACTCAGCTCTTAAAGAAGGAGAAAAAGTTCTCTTGGACCTCCGAGTGTGAACAAAGCTTCCAAGAGCTCAAGAGAAGGTTGACCTCTGCACCAGTTTTGGTATTGCCAGATGTTCGAAAGGACTTTGAGGTCTATTGTGATGCATCACGACAAGGACTTGGTTGTGTCTTGATGCAAGAAACAAGAGTGATAGCCTATGCCTCGCGACAGTTGAAACCTCATGAAGCAAATTACCCTACTCATGACCTAGAGCTAGTTGCCGTAGTGCATTCCTTGAAGATTTGGCGCCACTATCTCATTGGAAACCGCTGTGAAGTCTACATAGATCACAAGAGCTTAAAGTATATTTTCACTCAAGCTGATTTGTACATGAGGCAGAGAAGATGGTTAGAGCTAATTAAAGACTACAATGTGGGAATTCATTATCACCCCGACAAGGCCAATGTGGTAGCAGATGCTCTAAGCAGGAAGGTCTATAGCAGCACATTGATGGTTGAAGAAAGCCAACCAACTTTGCATGAAGAATTTCAGAAGCTCAAACTTGAGATAGTAAAAAAAGGGTTTTTGGCAGCTCTGGAGGTGCAACCGACTTTGCAAAATCAGATCAGGGCAGCTCAGGTTGATGATGCCGACATCTAAGAAATCAAGAGCAACCTGAGAAAAGGGAGATCTTTAAGGTTTTCAGAAGATGAACAGGGGACTGTCTAGTTTGACAAAAGGCTCTGTGTGCCAAACAACCTGGACCTCAAGATGGTGTTACTCAAAGAGGCTCACGAAGCATTGTATTCCATTCATCCAGGAACTACAAAGATGTATCAAGACATCAAAGGAATGTACTGGTGGCCTAGCATGAAGCGTGAAATCGTGGAGTATGTGGCCAAGTGTGATACTTGTCAAAAAGTTAAGGCCATACACCAAAGACCTGGAGGTCTTTTGGTGCCCTTGCCCATACCCGAGTGGAAATGGGAAGAGGTCGGGATGGACTTCATAACTGGTCTGCCCCGAACCCAAGCTGGTTTTGACTCCATTTGGGTGGTTGTGGATCGCTTAACCAAAGTAGCTCATTTTATCCCCGTCAAGACCACCTATTCTGGAGACAAGTTACAGACAAGATTTGTGTGCCTGTAACATCCCAAATATTAGGCTGTGTTTCAAATGTAACCAAATCTCGGTTTGTGTTTCAAATGTAACCAATTATGGGATTGTGTTTCGAATGTAAGAAAATATGTAGAAATTAAAACTTTTCTCACATCTTGAAACTCTTGAATTTTTCTATAATTCTTGTCAAAGAATTTTGGAATTCAAAAATCTAAACCTCCTGTTGACTAAAGTCAAATCCTTATTCAACTTTATCACAAATCTTGTGCCAATCTTGGGAAATACCTTCCCTTGGTTCTAGGGATGCTTTGTAACCCCTCTGAAAAATTTCATAATTTTTAGAAATTATTTGAGAATTTTGGAGGCAAGTCAACCCAACTTTTCAATTGGTCAAACCCTAAAGCAAACCTTGCTGAATTTCTTGAGAAAAATGCTTTGCATAAAAACCTCTGGAAATTTTATGTAAGGTTAACCCTGGAGTGAGGAAGCTCCAATTAAAATTTCAGAATTTTTGGAGTTACTTTGATATCTCTAAAAATTCTTCCAAACTCAGCTTTCAAATTTAAACCCTAACTGGTTTGCACTGTTCCTCGGGCTCGGACCCAAGCCTGGCTCGAGCCACTTGACTCGGTTGAGTCAACTAACTGCACCCCCGACTCGGTCGCGTGGTGCGCGCTGTGAGCCGTTGGATCTACATCGGACGATCCACGCTTGCACCACGCTGTGCCGACTCGATCTAACGTAGGCCATTGGATGCAAATCGAACAGCACTCGCGTCGTCTCCTTCCTTGCGATGAGCCCATGCAGTCGCCATGGTAGAGGGCAGCGTGGGCAGCGCAGCGCCTTGTCCCGTCCGTGTCCTCGCCAACGGGAGGGAGCATTAAATGCGTTCCAGAGCGCCTCCCTCGGGTCACCTTCTTTCACCTGCTCCCATCGCCCTCAGTGCTCCCATGGCAGGCTTGACCATGGGAGAGAGCTTCGGTTGCTTCCCCACCCTCTCTTCTACTTAAGCTCCCCACTCCCGGCCTTAGCTTCTTTTCGCCATCGCGCAGCTCGTGCTCGCACCCACTGTGCTTGCTTGAGCTCCAAACCACCCAAACACCCAGCCGCCATTGTTGACCTGTGAAGCTTGTCGGTGAAGGCAGTGCTCCAGTGGTTCCCTTCCCTTTCCATTCGTGTCACTTCGCGCCCCTCTCCACCTAGAAGCTTTCCCCTAACTCCATTTGTTTTGCCTCTTCAGGAAGCAGCTGAATTTGGAGTTTTCCCCTTTGACGGCCGAAATCGTTCCTCTTCGTCCCCGTCGCCGGTGAGTCATCCATTTCCCAATTCCTAGCTCTGGGACCTTCCTAGAGATTTACTTGTGCTAATGTGATGACTCGGTCTCGCTCGTTTGGCTTAGGCCGTCGTCTCCACTTCATCGTCTCCAGCGCCGGTGCGGGTCTTCGTCGCCGAAGCTGCTCAGGCCTTCCCTGTCCCTCCACATCATCCAGGTAGCTCCCTGGTAGTCCCTAGATGCTCGGGCACTGCTTGGTTGAACCGCTGCGGAGCTCTTGTGCTGTTGTCGTCGTAGCCATGTTTACCGCGCCGCTCCTCTCCGGCTAATCGTCGCTCCGGTCCACCACCGCAGCTGGGAGTGGTACCAGTGGGTGCGCACTGCTATTGCGCACCCATACCTGGCACCCACTCACACAGCCGTGCTGTAGGTTGCCGGCGACGACCATTTTTCGCCGTTGGGCGCGTTGTCGGACGTGCCGGCATAGTGCCAGTGCGTGCGCGACGTGGCCCGCGGTGAGCCGTCCATCTTTAGGATCTGTGGTCCCGATTTTACAAATGATTTGTTCTTCGTTAGCTGTGGGCCGTCCATTTTCAGATCTGGGGCTCAGATCGCCAAAGGGTTCGCGTGTGCGCTGTGTACGTTGGTTGCAGCCGTCTATCTCGCGATCAACGGTCCACTGCCGCCGCTCCATTTCGCGTGTGTGGTTTCAAACGCGCCGTGCGCGATTCAACGTAGGCCGTTGGATCCAAGATCAACTCCCCACGTTTGTCGATCTCACGCGGACGCGCGCGCGTTGCCGACAGGATTTGGGCCGTCCGATCCAGGATCAGGGGCCCAGGTTTTGCCACGTATTCTCAAATTGAGAAATTTCCCGAGAGAATTATTTGTGAACTCAAAAAGGTAATAAACTTCAAAAAGCATAACTAATTCATTTTAAGTCCAATTGAGTTGATTCAAATTTTTTTATCTCTGGTTTGGACTGAGCTCTAATCTAAAAATGGTTGTAAGCTTAGTTCAGCTCTAGAGGTTTAAAAATTGGGTTAGAAATAGGTTTTAAATGTTGCCCTAAAAATGTCAATTAACTTGTAAAATGCATAAGTAATTCTCTATAGATCCTTTTTGAGTGAATCCAACTTTGTTGGCTTCCTCTATTAGTGCACTAAATGGTAGAATAAGATTTAGGCATGTCACTATTTTCAAAAAAACTGAGAGGGTGCAATTTGTTTTGTGCTCTTTTCTTGTCTTTGAAAAATCATAGGAAATGCATTTTAGCTCCAAATGAGGTGAACTCAATTGTGTTATTCATCTCATGAGGTGCTTTACTTACCCTAAAAATCCCAGGTGCAACACCTATGTGGAATTTTTTGCGAAAGAATTTAATACGGATGAACAGTAACAGATTGGAATTTCCAAGCTGAGCTGAATTGTTTTGACCATAACTTTTGCATTAAGAATCCAAATCAATTGGTTCTTGTTGCTAAATTCTTTATAAATCATGCTATTGCTACTGTAAAAATTTCAAAGCATTTGGAGAAAGTTTTCTGTAGAGTCTTTTCGATTTTCTTCGTTCTTATCGGTTCTTTTCGCTTTTTCGATTAGGTGCCGACGAGTGTGTTGATCCCGTGAGTGATCCTCTGCAGCATAGTGAGCATCCCCAGCAAGGAAAGCAGTTTGATCATATCCATTGAATCCCATTACTTTCAAAGTTTAATATATTGTTTAACTTCTATGTATGCATTGCTCTATTTTGTTGTTAAATTATCGATTAGTTGATCCTATAGATGCATACTCTGTAGGTATATGTTTATTCTCTACTACTAAGCCTAGGCTTATCTTGATGTGATTAAGAGTTCGTTGGATGAACTCTTATCACTTAGTAGTTTACGTTTGATATTGCTTAGAAATGCTTAGTTAATGGTAGAAATGGGCGATTGTCGACTTGCGTCGATAACCTTGATCACACAAAAACTATTATTCCTTTATGTCCAGCATTTATGCTTTGTTACTTTGTAAAGAAATAAAAATGAAAACAAAACTGTTATTTTTTGACTTAAGAAAACAAAACTGTTATTGACTTGGGCACAATGGATGTTGGTGTGATCTCATGGTGTGTGGAATGGTGCCTAAGTCCCTAAGGACCGAGTTACTTGGGTCACTAAACCAAGCAATATTGCGTGCTAACCACACGAGGGTATTGGGAACCCCTCTTGGTTAAGTACTTTGGGGGATGTTAATTGGGGGTCGAAGGTGGTAAAAATGTTTTTGTAAGGATGGGAGCACCCGTAGTTGCTTAGGCTGGGCCGGTGCGTCCTACTCCGCTGGTTGTCACAACTCATAATTAGCATCATCCATTGGAACTATCTCGTAGGACTTAGCTGTGCCGGCATACCAAAGGAAGTGTGCTAATCATGTGGCGAAAAGGTGGTCCGACGTGTGGGTACATTGGTACACCCCTGCAGGGATAAAACTATTCGAATAGCCTCATCCTAGGTTATGGACATGCTTGGCAAGGTCGTTTAAGAACTAGACTCAACCATTTAATTAAAATTTGTTGGGTGGTATGAATTTGGCGATTCATGCTATTGTTGTGGTGACTATTGGGTTAGTCACTTCCAGGTTGTCTCACTATTGTTATTATTACTTGTATCATTGTTACTTCAACATTTAAAAATGCTTTGTCAACTTGCTTTAAATCTATTACATTATTGCAAATGAAAACTTGTTTTATGCTAAAAGTAAGTCCAAAGCCTCTTCCACTTACATAAAGCTTGTATATAGCTAATTATAGGCTGTTACCCTTACACGTCAGTCTTGCGAGTACATTTTTGTACTCATTTGCTTTGTTTAATTATATTTGTTGCAGAGGAAGAAGTTGAACCCCAAGGGTTCCAGTTTTGTGAGATGTGAGGTGGATGGGACGACTAGGTTGGTGGCTTGGTCGGTTGCCTTGTGGGCTAAAGGCAAACCGTATGGCTTTCTTTTGTTTATTGCCATCTTATGGCTTTTGCTTCCGCTTGTGTTTATCTCTCTAGTTGTATTCAGCCGGTCGGCTCTTTTGTAATCTTGCTATTATGTACGTCGTTTTATTAATCTAGTTCGTGCTTGAGTTCTATGTGTGTATGGAATTGATGCATGACTTTGTAAAAGGGTGTATGTACAGCACTTCTGGGATGTACATATTTCCTCGAGGCACGGGATTATTTCGTTGGTGATGCTGGAGTCGTTGGTACGACTAAGCATCACGAGCGCAATACTCCCAGGGTATCACAGTGCCAACATGGTGTACCAAAGAAGATAGTGTCGGATCGAGGATCCCAGTTCACCGCTAAGTTTTGGCAAAAACTACATGAAGTCTTGGGCACAGACCTCAATTTCAGCACAGCTTACCACCCACAAACTGATGGTCAAACTGAAAGAGTCAACCAAATTCTTGAGGACATGCTGAGAGCTTGTGCTCTAGAAAATCAATGTAGTTGGGACCGGATGCTACCCTATGCTGAGTTGTCCTACAATAACAGCTACCAAGCAAGTCTCCAGATGTCTCCTTTTGAAGCCCTTTATGGAAGAAAATGTAGGACGCCTTTGTGCTGGACAGAAACTGGTGAAGGACAAGTTCTTGGACCATACCTCTTGAAAGAAGCTGAAGACCAAGTGAGATCCATAAGGGAAAAGTTGAAGACTGCCTAGACCAGACAGAAGAGCTATGCAGACAATAGACGTTGAGACCTAGCCTTTGCTCCTAGAGATCAAGTATACCTCAAAGTGTCACCCTCAAAGGAATGCACCGCTTTGAGTCAAGGGAAGCTAGCACTAAGATTCATTGGACCTTTTCCCATTCTTGCCCGAAGAGGAGAAGTTGCCTACAAGATAGACCTCCCTCCTCAGCTGACTGGAGTGCACAATGTCTTCCATGTATCTTAGTTGAAGAAGTGTTTGCGTGTGCCAGAGGAACAAATGCCTTTAGAGGCTGTGGACCTCCAATAAGACCTCACCTACCAGGAGCAGCCCCTCAAGATCTTGGACGTGTCTGAGCGAGTGACAAGGACCAAGACCATCCGCCTATGCAAAGTACAATGGAGCAACCAAACCGAGGCAGAAGCAACTTGGGAGCACGAAGAGGACCTCAAGAAGGAGTTCCCGCACCTATTCTCTAGCTAGCCCGAATCTCGGGGATGAGATTCTCTTTAAGGGGTGAAGGTTTGTAACGTCCCGTTTGTCCTAGAGTTCTTACCAGTTTTCAAAGCTAAAAAGGAACCATTCGGTTTATTTTGCTCGCTCAAGCTTAACTTGGAACTTTGGAAATATTGGAGGTTTAACTTGACTTAACCAAACTTCAACTAAGTCCAGTTGGTTGTTGCTCTCTATTGGTTGAAGTTCTTTGGTGTTCCTTGGCTTTTGTTCTTCTTTCTTTGTTTCCTCTGTGTGCTCTTAGGCCTAGTCTCTCCTTTTCAGGACCCCTTTCGTGTCTGGACCTCTCTCTTAGTCCATACCTCCCTTGTGTTGGACCTCCTCTTGTCCAAGACCTCTTTGTAGGTCTAAGACCTCCTCTTTTGGGTCTTAGACCAGCTCAGGTTTGTATTTCAAACATTTTTGATTTCCGAGGGTCAAGTTTGAGTGGTTTTCCTCTGTCTGGACCACCCTCTTATTTGACCTCCTCTCCTTCTTTTTCCCCAAAGACCTCCCTTTGATGCATCTTGGCCGTCAGGGTCACCTTCGGGTTCATCCTGGCCGTCAAAGACCTCTCTTTGATGCATATTGGCCGTCAGGATCACCTTCGGGTTCATCCTAGCCATCAATGACCTCCCTTTGATGCATCTTGGCCGTCAGTATCACCTTCGGGTTCATCCTAGCCGTCAAAGACCTCCCATTGATGCATCTTGGCCATCAGGATCACCTCCGGGTTCATCTTGGCTGTCAAAGACATCCCTTTGATGCATCTTGGTCGTTAGGATCACCTTCGGGTTCATCCTGGCCGTCAAAGACCTCCCTTTGATGCATTTTGGCCGTTAGGATCACCTTTAGGTTCATCCTGGCCGTCAAAGACCTCCCCGTCGTTTGGATCTAAGGGTCCAGATCTCCCCGCGGTGGGACCTCCTCGCTATTTTGGTCTTTTTGCAAAGATGACCCTCCTGGTCCGCGACCTCCCCCTCTTTTGTCGTATATCCATGACGTCCCCTTTTTGTCGTGACATCCTTGGGGTTAAGACCACCTCCTATGGTCAAGACCGCCCGTCGAGGTTTTTTTTGTAAAGACCACCTTTGCGGGTCGGACCACCCTGTGGTCAGAACCTCCTAGTCTTTTTGCAAAGACCACCTTTGCGCATTGGACCTCCTTCTCAGGACCTCCCCTCGGTTTTACTAGTCCTACCCGTCGCCCCCTGCTGACCTTTTCCCGTCTGGCGCAGTTTGTCCGCATTAAAAGCGGCTGCACCGCATTAAATGCTGCTATGTCACATTGAATGTGGATGGGTCGCATTAAATGCTGCTTCCACCGTAATCATTTTCTCCTCTTGACTCTTTTTCCTACCTGCCCCTCTGACCATTCCTCACTTTTCAGCAGTTCATCATCATTTCTTTCGGTGCTACATCTTGCAGCCCGTTTTCTCTTTCCTTCCCCTATAAATAAAGCTCCAGGGAGTCCCTTTTGACCTCTTTTTCTCTCCCTCAGCTTCGCAGCACCGCTCTCGCTTCCTGTAGTTTGTCATCCCTGTGCTCCGATTTTGCCTAAGCAATTGGAGTCGTGTCGTCTTCATCAGTTTCACCGCCAAGGAAGCTAGTTGGAGGTTGCATCATTGTCTACCTCCTTGTTTGTGAGAACCCGGGGTATTTAACTTGTAATACTTAACCACTAAGATGGATTAAGCATTACAAATCAAATATCACGACTCTCGGCGTATATGTACTTCCCAGAATGCAGTACACGTACCCCATACAAAAATTAAGCATCAACTCCATTCAATCACATAGAGTCCAAAATACGACATACAATCCAAAAGACATACATAGCATAGTTATTACAACGGGCCGACCGGCCAAATTAAACTAAGAGTCTAACACAACAGCGGAAGCAAATGGCCATAAGATGGCGATAACAAAAGCCGATTAGTGTGCCATAACCCCCAAGGCAACCAATCAAGCACGCCACCAACCTAGTCCTCGAAGCCGAAGCACATCTCACAAAAGTGTAACCCTTGGGGTTCCACTTCCTCCTCTGCAACAATTTCATTTAAGCATAGCAAATGAGTACAATAAAATTGTACTCGCAAGACTGACGTGTGAGATAACAGACCTAATATTTAGCTACATGCAAGCTTTATTTCAGTGGAGGAAGGCTCTAGACTTACTTTTAGCATAAAGCAAGCTTTCAATTGCAATAATGTAATAGATTTAAAGCAATTTGACAAACTGAAATTAAAGCTTGAAATAACAGCGAGTAATAATAAATAAAAGGTAACAACAACCTGAAAGTGACTAACCCAATAGTCACTACAACAATAGCATGAACTCCCCGTTCATACCACCCACATCAAG
Organism: Phyllostachys edulis; assembly: GCA_036346405.1. Lineage (NCBI taxonomy): Eukaryota > Viridiplantae > Streptophyta > Magnoliopsida > Poales > Poaceae > Phyllostachys > Phyllostachys edulis. The sequence continues at coordinate 35,263,876 of CM070558.1, read as the reverse complement.
TTTTAATTAAGAATTCCAAATTGTTTAGTCTAACTCCTGCAAATCCAATTCCAAGTGTGTCCATAACCTAGGACGAGGCTATTCGAATAGTTTTAACCCTGCAGGGGTGTACCACTGTACCCACATGTCAGACCGCCTTTTCGCCAAGCTATTAGCACACTTCCTTTGGTATGCCGGCACGGCTAAGTCCTACGAGACATTTCCAATGGACGATGCTAATTAAGAGCCGCAACCCACGGGGATGAGGACACATTAGACAGCCTAGCCGGTCTGCTGATGCTCCCTCCCCACATCATACACACACATTTTATTTTTAACACACCCACCGACCAGCTCATTAATTAACACCGCCCAAAGTACTTAGCCAAGAGGGGTCCCATATGTCCCTCATGTGGTTAGCACGCAATTATGCTTGGTTTTGGTGAAACAAGATGTTCGGTCCTTGTTGATCCGGGCAAGACATACACAAACCCAATATACCACCATCCAACCACTTGCCCAAGTCTGAATCATTTTATTTGCACTTTTAGTTTTCAAATCAATTTAGCACAAGGTGCTGATCATAAAATGATTTGTGTGATCAAGGTTATCGACTAAGTCGATAACCGCCCAATCTACCGGTAACTAAGCATTTCTAAGCATGACATCGCAAAGACAATAAAAGAGCATAATTAAATCACTGGGCTCTAATTCACCAGCGATATTAATAACTTATGGTTTGTGGCAGGGGATAATAATTTAGAGGTAACCATGCAATAGGAATACCTACCTCTAATCGACAAAATTAATTTGACACAAAAGCATGCATACATATTGTTGAAACAAAGTATTAGACTTGAAAGTAATAGGACTTAAGCATGATCAAACTGCTTTCCTTGCTGTGGAGGATTATCTTGCTGCAGAGGAGCACTCTCGTTATCAATATTATCGTTAGAACCTAGCGAAAGAAATCCAATAACACAATAAGAACGAATAACTTCAAAAAGACGCAGAAATTCAAAGTCATCCAAAAATTATGAAAAATTCACAGAAGGTAGAGCATGAATTTAGATGAATTTAGCAATAAGAATCGACTTAATCGGATGCTCTATGCAAAAGTTATAACAGTTTGAATGTCAGTTTTCAGGAAAAACCCATTTTAATTGCAATCTACTACTATTCATGTAATTTAAATATTTGGCAAAAATTTCTACTACAGTGGTGTACTTGAAATTTTTATGGAATGCAGAGCTCCTCATGAGATGAACAAGGGAATTGGATTCACCTCATTTGGACATATGATGAATTTTCTACAATTTTTCCAAGTTGTAGAAGTAGTACTCAAGTTACATGTAAAATGAGATTCTCAGCAATAGTACCAAGTTGATAACCTATTTTACAATAAACTACAGTAACAGAGGATTCTAACAAAATTGAGTTTACCCTATTTGGATTTACAGAGAAATACTTATGCATTTTCAAAATTAGAGCAATTTTTAGTGCATCAATAATACTAAACATAAAGTAATTTTACCAAAAATGTTTTCTGTAACAGCAACAAGGTCTAATTCATTTTTATACTAAAGTACATGTAAATATGAAACTAACAAAATTTGAATCATCAATTTTGGAGCTATAATGAATTACTTATGCAATTTTGAAGTTAAACCAATTTTCAGTTTGCAAATAAAACATTTCGGAAATTATAATGCAAGTAATACTTTTTGTACCCAGGCTGCTCTAGCTACACCCACTGACCAGTGGGGACACCACAACAGTGCCATAACATATTTTCCAAAGGATTTCTAATAAAACCTGACAGGTGGGGCCCATTTGCCATACTCTAGGTCCACAAAATAGTGCATGGACCCTTGGTCCACGGCCGGTCCATGAGCTCACCACTGTGCACTTAAACCCCTAGGCCCACCTGTCAATCTCAGTACTAAACCGACATTACCACCTTACTTTCAGAGCCAGGCCCCACTTGTCATAGACTCAAGGACTCAGCTAATCATGGATTCCCGACAAATATTTGCATTAAATGCTAACTACCGTCATTAACGCTAATAACCGCTGCCACAAGATGGCGGTCGGACGTGCCACGCACACTGGCGAGGTCATGAAGCTTTCTGCCGGCCCATGGCGCTTCTGCGCCACGGCTGCCCGAGTGAGTGGTCGCTACGGGATCCCCGCGACCTTGCGCACCCGACGGTACCGGCGGCGAGGCCGGAGGTGGCTCACAGCGGCGGCGCGACGCGGAGAGGCAGAGGAGCTCCACGGGGAACATGGCACTTTGCGAAAACAAGTTGCCCGAGGCAAAATGATGCGCGCATGGGCAATAGGTGAGTTCAGTGGACTCACCACGATGACCCGGAGCTACGGAGGTGGCTGGAGCTGGGCCCGCAATGAGGACAACAAGGGCGGCAAGGAGCTTCCACGCGGAGAGCTTCACCTGAAGAAAGAGAGAGCCAAAAGGCTGATGAGGAAGCTAAGGGGTGGTGATTAGATGGTGAAAATCAGGTGAATCGGGAAATGGCTTACCGGCCGGAGAGGGAGAAGAGGAATAGTGCTCCAAGGCCGAAAATGATAAAATCCCAAATTAGATAACCCTGTTGAATCATTCGGGAAATTAGATGAGGGGAAATACTAACCAAGCCAAGGCATGCATGGTGACGCACTTAGGCAAGGATAACACTTACTGGACACGGAGATGGCACGGCGGCCGCTACGGGTGCGCGCTCTGGAGCGGCAGAGAGCTCCACGGCCACACAAGAGCTACAAGGCACAACAAGGTTTCACATAAGCAAAAACGGAGTCGGCGAGGAACGGAGATGGAGAAGGAGGTGGAAGCTTGAAGCTTACCCGAGAAGGAGCCGAGAACTAGCCTCCTTTCCCTCGGCCACCGAGAGGGAAAGTGAGCAATTCCGAGGGGGAGAAGGGGTATTATCCTTAGGTAGCGACGGGGATGGAAGCGGCGTCAACAGACGAGTCCCCTGGTTGGACCGGAGGGGCAGTGGATTGACACCGTGCCCGCGCGCTGACGGGGTTGGCAGCTCGGCGCGGCGACGTGGCGAGCGAATCCTGCGGAGCGCCAGCGCGAGGTAGGAGACGCAACAGACAGGTGGGTCCGCGGTGTCAGAGACTCAGCTGCACGCGCGGGATTGCGCGGAAGAGATTGATACGGGCCGTTGGATCGAGATCCAGCGGTTGACGCTACGCGAGAGTTTTTAACCCAGCCGAACCGGTACGCAATTGTGACCGTGGATGCACGATCGGACGGCTGCATGTAACGGTGCGCTTAAGTGGGTTAGGTTGAGCCACGTCGGCTTTGAGTTCGAGTCGGGCTCGGGGCTGAGCTCGATGAATAGTGAATTCTGATTTTGTATTAAAAGCTGAGAAGATTGGGAATTTTTATAGATAGATCCCGAGCTCCAAAAATCCTGAAATTTTTATGGAAGCTTTCTGGATAAGTGAGCAACCTTGTTTAATTTTTCCAGGAGTTTTTATGCACTGTATCATTCTCCAGAAAATTCAAAAGCTACTAAGCTAGGGTTTGACCAGAATTCAAACAGTTTTGACTAGCCCATTTGAAATAGCAAACAAAATCTAAAAATTATGAGATTTTGCAGAGAGGTCACTAGGATGGTCCAGATGACAGGAAAAATATTTCCAGAGGATGATCATGACAATTGATCAAGGAGTTTTTAAGGTTGACTATTTCCATAATAGAAACATTGTTCTAGGGAAATAGGGCTTGCTAGGGGAAAATTTCTAGAAAATTTTAAATGACATCATGAGGCATCAAAAGCTTTAAATTATCCTCATTATTACATTTGAAACACACATCATTAGTTTGGGATGTTACATTGTTGTTGTCGGGCCCGCTGGAGTTACCATCATCTTCAACCTCCAGCTGAAGTTCTTTTGCGACCACCTCTAGCATCTCGCCTTATTCCGGTGAGTTTCCTCGTTCTATTCCCTGATTCGCTGGGACCTCTTTTGTCAAGACCTCCCTCCCCGTCTTAACCACCTTTTGGTCTTTTTGCAAAGACCACCCCTCCTTGGTCATGACCATCTTTGGTTCTTTTACAAAGACCACCCTCTCTTTTCGTTGGACCTCTCTTTCCAGTTGGGACCTCCTACCTTTTGGTTTTGCTTTAAGTTCTCTTTGGTTCTTTGCTAAGTTGTTTTGCTTATTTGGTTCTTTCCGAACGTGTAGATTCCGACTTCATGGAGGAGTACCTGTATCCAGCGACCTCTACCGAAGCCTCGCCACTCTTCAACGAAGGCAAGTCGCAGACCTTTGATCATGTTGAACCTAGCATTTCAAAAGTATATTGTTTTACCTTATCATGCATGGCTATTTGTATAAAAATGGTTTGGGTAGTAGCTAAATTCCTACTTGGCAATATGCCTCCTTGAATGGTTGAACTTGACATGTTGACATGATCCCCTTGGACACCTTAGAATGGGTATGCATAGTTGTTCTTGTATTGATATTACCAACCTGGGAGCGTATTTTTGCTTAGCCTTGCTTTAGATGCAATGGATCTGAGAATCATGAATCATGTTGTTAATAAACTTGACTAATAGAACTATAGAACTGTAGTTGGTGCTACTATTGAGTAGCGTTGTGCTGATGCCACAGTTGTATTGATCATGGTGCGATGCCCCTCTTATTAAAAATTATTGTGCCAAGACCAGGGTGGTCTTTTGGCCGGGTGAACCCATGCTTTCACACTCGGGTGAGTGATTGTGCAGTAAAGGGGTGCTATACGCACATTGGGATGAGGTTGTCTCGCCTAGGTGGTTTAAGGACTTAACTTTATGTTCCTTTGCTCTGGGCCTTACCGCGCAACCACAAGGTCACTTTATGGGAGTGGTCTGGGCCAAATAATTAGCAACGAAATGACTCGGTTCTGTTGTGGTGGAGCGTGCTGAGGCACTGGCGCAAGAGGGGGCACAAATCTGGGGGGGTGGTTTGCAACCCAACGGAAGCAAAACCTTAGCGGGCAGCTCCGAGTCAAATCAAAGCTTTGTAACGGCCTTGCCGCACTCTCTAGACTGCTCACCTTCGGAAGTGAGTAAGGGTTCCGACGGGAACCGACCCGCTAGAGAGGTTGTGGATTGTGGGTAAAGTTGTACACCTTTGCAGAGTGAAAAATCTATTCGAATAGCCAAGCCCTTGGTTATTGGCACTGCTTGGAACAAATGCATGAAGGGTAGTTTTCTCGAGTGTGGCCTTGAGAACTCTAGAGTTGGTGCTCTGGGGTGATCATGGGAGCTCTGGAGTTGGTGCTCCAGAGAGGTCGTGGGAGAGGTCCTGGTCGTGGGTGCGACCAAACCTCCCACGAGTGGTCTTGGGAGTGAGTTAGTGCTCACGACCTCATTTGAAAACAAAATGTACTTATGTATTACTCTTTTAACTTGAGCTTTGCAATCTACTTATGATATTCGCTGTCAAATATTGCTTTCTACAAACTAACCCTACAGCTCTCATTGACCAAGCCATTGCATGAATATTATGTGCATACTTGTTCCCTGCGATTTGTTGAGTACATTCAAACGTACTCATGGCTTTAAGCCCTGTGTTGAAGTAGTGGTTGAAGATGATCAAGGACAAGGGTTCTCAGACCTGTTCGACGAGGAGTTCTTTGACGATCCAGCCTTCTAGGAGACGTCCTCCACTCGACAGCCTGTGGTCTTGCCAGATGGCCTCGCGCTTTTGTGGCTTCGCTGTTATGTTCTGTTGTCGGATTTTTTAAGCCCTTGGTGGCGACCCTTGTAAACAACATTAACCATAAGGTCCTTGTTTAATATAAATTAATTTGTCTGCTTCATCTTGTTTCTTGTCGTGTGGTTGTGATTACACCTATGTTGATCTGTGCAAGCTAGCTAGTGATCTTGGCACTAGCTCAGTGCGCAGAGGCCATGACCTCAGGGAGGTCTTTGAGATCTCCTTGGGTGGTCCTAGAGGACCTCCTCTCAAGGTCCTTCTCAGGGTACCTCCCAGACCTGCTGGTGGTCCTGTCGGACCTCCCTAGGTGGTCCTGGAGGATCTCCTCTCAAGGTCCTTCTCGGAGTACCTCCCAAACCTGCGGGTGGTCCTGGGAGATCTCTCTGGGTGTAACCCGAGAGGGTCCTGATAGCCGGCCAAGAGAAGGTTGGAGATCCCTTCGGTTGCCGCTGGACAAGGAGAAAAGAGAAGGAGAGGGAGAAGAAAGGGGAGAGGAGAGCCTCACGAAGATTTCAGCGAGCCCACACGTGTCTTCTAGGGTAATCTTCCATCTCCTCGCTGTTTGGTTTGATTAGTTTCTATGGTTGTTGTCGTATAGCGAATCGTTGTTACTGCTGTAAGTTGAATCAATAATCTGTACTCTGTTGTTCATCAATTTTCGTCTAGTTCAAAGCGACATTAGATGCTAGGGTCTCCTAGAGAATTGTAGGTAATGTCATTAAGTTTCTGTAGGATCTGATATCACTTCATTTGGAATTTTAGTTGGGGAGATACGTTAATTTCTTTACTGCTGTCCAGAAACTCTATCAATTTACAGCAGTCATTGTAATTAATAAACAAGAATTTGATAATGGCCGAATCAGGGATGTCTCCCAACATGACTTTTGTAGGAAATTCGCTCAGCTTTCTAGATTGTTAAAGAACATAATTTTTGGTTCATCCAATTGGAAGTGACAGCTATTCTTTTACTACTATCCATTTTGTCTGTCAGTTTATGACAGTAGGTTTTCAACTGTATCTTAGATCCAGATAACGGCAGAAATAGAAGATCTCGCCAACTAAGTTTTTGTAGATAATTTTGTTACCTTTCCAGAGAATCTAAGAATGCCTTTTTATGATTAACAGAGGGAAAGTTACGTATTTTCGAAGGCCGCTGTCCAGTGGTAGTTTTCTGCTAGTTCATCGTCTTGTTTGAGTAGAATAAATAATTAAACCATGAGTTTTGGGAATATGTTTGAGAGCCTTGCGAACAGCGTCATATTACCTAGTCAAACCTGTTTTGAGTAATTTAATTGTTGTAGGAGGAGTGACTTCGGGATTAGAGGCACCTTCTTTACCTCCGAACGCATCTCAACGCGAAAGGCAACTATAGATTGAATTTCCTTGTTTGTTTGTTTGGTTCAAAACGATTGTATGAATATGTCATGGATGAATTTTATGTATGATGAGTAATTCTATTCTTACATGATTATGTTCATTGTTGATGTCAAATTTGCTTCTATGAGAGAATGCAACTATTTTTATTCATTCCATTTCGATCATTCATGCCTCATCCACGGGAGTGGATAATGAAAGTCCCATCATTCCAATATGGGCAAATAAGTCCTATCAATCCAATATGGGCAAATGGATTCCCGTTTGAAAGATTCTTCATACAGGCCTTGAATCCCCACATTTTGGATAATACGGGCCTGAGTGAACACCGACAGGTGTTCACTGGCTATACCGGTATGAGCAGAAGAGAAGTGGATGCATTTTCATAGTTGCATAAAATTCATAGCATTTCTCTTATATATTCGAATATTGTGAATGACATGTATTTGAATCGATACTTTCCATATTATTCAATTGTATTTGTTGAGTCGTGGACTCACTCTTGCAAGTTTTATTGTTTTAGGTAAACTTTGAGGACGACATGCTTTGGGAGGGAATAGTTACATGGAGAAACACACTCTGTCACTTATTCCATAATTTAGATAATAATTCTGCAATTATCTTTCATTTGAGAGCTATGGATTGTAATAATTGGTATCATGATGTTTACTATTGTTCGTCCTTAAGTGTTGTTTGCACTAGTTAATGGTTTATATTTACCAGATATATCTTGATATTAATTCTCTTAAATGAATTATGGTAGTCGGACATTTAGAGTTTTTTTTATACTTGCTAAAATTTAGATCATTTAATAAAATAGTACTTTTGTGCGCTGAGGTTTAGCTGTCAGTATTTGTTAAAGTGTTACAGTTAAATTATACTGTTGTTTTGTGTTAGAGGTTTAGGTAACATCTTGGATTTCGTCAAGCCAGGGTGTTACAAAAACAACTAAAAAACTTGCTAATGGTAATTAATTTTTTTTAAAAAAAAATTGGACACACTAGTGGACTGTAGGTTAGAGAGTGGGACAAATATCGCTTTTACCCTTCCGTTATGTTGTGTATTGATGCATGATTTGAAATTGACCTTTGAACTTATTGTGTGTTATTGATTGTGGTTGATAGCTATGTCGAGAGGTAGAGGACGTGGTCGTGGAGGCCATGGTGGAGGTCAGGGCAGTGGGTGCGGTCCCGTGGAGCCACCACCTGTGGCAGTTGAGTCAGTAGCTGAGGCGAAGGGAACTGTGATGGAGAGGGTTGCTATCGACTCACCTCCGATTGGGGGCCAGGATGAGACCCCCGCTTTGTTGAGAGATTTGGTGGGAGAGATCCGTCCTCTCCGTCAGTAGGCGCCGGCAGCCCCTGCTGCTGCAGCATCTGTTGTTGCTGCTGTGCCTCCTCCACCTGCACCTAAGGCGCGGATGACACTTCGAGAGTGGATGGGGTTGAGGTTGGATCCGTTTGACGGGTCGGGCACACCGGTCCAAGCAGCGAACTGGTTGCGCTACTTGGGGATGTAGTTTGGAGCTTTAGAGATATCCTCACATCAGAGTGTCTGTTTTGTAGCCTTTCAGATGAAAAGGCAAGCAGACATTTGGTGGGACAGTGTGTTGTCATCGAGGACCGCCGCTCAGGGGCTAGTCACTTGGGAGGACTTTGTTGATTAGTTCAAGGCAAAATTCTACCCCTACTCCTTCGTTGACAAGATGGAGGTTGACTTGACGACTTTTGTTCAAGGGAAGAGGTCCATTGCTGAGTGTGAGGCTAAGTTCAACCACTTGGTTTGCTTTGTCCCTGTGAGACCTCGGTTTCATTAAGCTCATAATACTTAGTCATCCAATTGACCCTAGTATTATCAACCAAATAAACCCGGTCTCGAGAGATGTATACTTCCCAGAATGCAGTATACATACCTCACAACAAAAGAATGTATCAATTCCATACAACACATAGTACATAAGCAACAAACCAGAAGTTAATACTAATATGGAGTAGCTATTACAAAAGAGGGGCCCTTAGGCCAAATAGCAACAATTCTAAAAAGATAACAGCGGAAGCAAAAGGGCCATAAAGATGGCTATAACACAAAGCCAATCAGTGTGCCTTAACCCCTAGGCAGCTGACCGGACCGCCAAGCTAGTCGCCGAAGATAGATCCACAGCAAAACTCGCAAAAGTGAGGCCCTTGGGGCTCACCTTCCTCCTCTGCAACAAAAGCCACAAAAATGCCACAAACACTGGCAGATGAGTACATAAAGTACTCCGCAAGACTTACGTGTAAGATAACAGGCCTATAACATATGCTACATGCAAGCTTTATGTAAGTGGAGGTTGTATGTCTCGTTTAGCATAAAGCAACATTTATTTGCAATAATGTAATACATTTAAAGGCAAGTTATCAAATTTGTTTTTAACATTCAAATATCAAGTTTGACAACGATAATAACAATAAGTAGATGACAACAACAACCTAGAAGTGACTAACCCAATAGTCACCACAACAATAGCATGAACTCCCCGTTCATACCAACCAAGTCAAGTTTTAATTAAATGTTGTAGTCTAGTTCTCACGGGGCGTATCCGAGCGTGTCCATAACCTAGGACGAGGCTATTCGAATAGTTTTATCCCTGCAGGGGTGTACCAATGTACCCACACGTCAGACCGCCTTTCCTTTAAGCACACTACCAAAGGTATGCTGGCACGGCTAAGTACTACGAGACATTTCCAATGGACAATGCTAATTCTGACCCGCACAACCCACGAGGAGGAGGAGACATCAGACGACCTACCCGGAAGCTAAGGCTCCCCTCCCACACCACACACACACATTTTATCTTTAAAACACACCAACCGAGCGACCCCAATTAGCACCGCCCAAAGTACTTAGTCAAGAGGGGTTCCATATGCCCCTCGTGGGGTTAGCACGCAAATTGCTCAGTACGGTGGCGCAAGTAACTCCGTCCTTAGGGACTTAGGCATACTTCCACACTCCAAAAACCACACCATTCATCCAATATGCCCAAGTCTAAACAATCTTTTATTTTCAGGTTTTTACTTTACAAATTAACAAAGCACAAGTGTTGTACATAATGGAGTAATGTATAGATTTGTGTGATCAAGACCATCGACTAAGTCGATGATCGCCCATTTGTACCGTTATCTAAGCATTGCTAAGCATTTGAAATCACAACTACTAAGTGATAGGAGTTCATCCACGAACTCCAACCACAGCAAATAACCTAGGTTCATGGTAGTAGAGAGAGAGATCATTTCCTACAGGAATGCATCTATGGGATTACTACTTGACATTTAACACAAATTAGCAATGCATACATAGAAGTTAAACAAAATATTAGACTTTAAAGTAAATGGGACATAATGGATATGATCAAACTGCTTGCCTGGCTGCTGTTGCTCAATTTGTTGCTGAGGAGTACTTTGGTGATCAAATAGTTCTTCGGACCCTAACGAAAGAATCGAAAAAGAGCCGATAAGAACAAAGAAACCAAAAAGACTCAACAGCCAACTTTCTCCAAATGACTTGAAAATTTTACAGCAGCAAGATATTGATTTCTCATGAATTTTGCAACAAAAATCAATTGATTTGGATCCTTAATGCAAAAGATATGATGATATCAAATCTGCTCAGCCTAATTAATTAAAAATGTGTTACTATTCATCGCAAAAATTTCTAGACATGCAGAGGAGCTGAAATTTTAAGGTAGCATAAGCACCTCATAAGATGAACAACCAAATTGGATTCATCTCAATTGGAGCTATAATGCACCTTCTATTAATTTTTGAAACAAGAACTTGAACAAAATTATAATGCATGATTATTCTTTCTGAAAATAGTAACATGTTCAAAACTATTTTTCCTAGTAATTTCATCCTTAGAGGAATCCAACAAACTTGGATTCACGCAAAAAGAGTTTACAGATAATTAGTTATGCATTTTACAAGTTAAAGGATTTCTAGTGAAACAATTAAAGCCTATACAAAGTTAAAGTTAATTCTGGACATTCTTGTAACTATAACATGATTAAAACCATTTTTAGATTAAAGTATAGTTAATAACATAATTAACAAAATTGATTTCAACTAAAAAGGAGTTAACCTGAATTTGTTATGCATTTGACAATTTAACAGGAATTTTAATACAATTAATAAAGCTGAACAGGATTAAAACCTATTTTCAAATTTTTCTGGAGTGATTTTAATCTCCTAAACATTTTTAGATTAAAGTTGAGATTATAACAGAATTAATACGACTGGAATCATCTAAAATGAATTAACATGAAAAAGATATGCATTTCTAAAGATTAATACCTTTTCCAAAGATGAAAATAAAGCTTTAGGGAAATACCAATACATAAATGACGTGGCTGATTGTGAGCCGTAGATTTTACATCGGACGGCCCAAGCAATCAAGTCACAGCGCGCCCGCGCCCGCACGAGAGCCATCAACGTGGGCCGTTGATGGAGAATCCAACGGCCAGCGTTGAATCACCGCGGCGGGATTTCAAAAACGCGCGCGGGAGATAGGGGTGGCTGTGGACCGTCGATCTGAGATAAAAGGCTGAGAGAGATTGAGCCCTTCGCGACTACAACAGTGATCTCTGACATGTGGGACCCCGCCAATGATCGGTAGTCGGTCGACGTTAAGCGACGCGATGCAGCAGGTCGCCCCACATGGCGATGACCGAGAGCCGGGGTTTAAGTGCACAGTGATTGGGACCCCACCGGTCGGTGATAGCGAGGCTGAAACGTTTTCTTTAAACGCGGGCCCACTGGCAGCGACTTACGAAGCCGGTTTAGGACACAGTAAACACTAACCAATGATTACGCCTTAATTAAACACTGATTAGCATTTAACTCCGTCATTACTGTGTCCTAAGCGACCTTACGGGCTGCTGTTTTCGTCCGACAATGGCCTGCTCTGGCCGTGGGCTCGCCGGGCGTGCCGCCGGCGAGGGAAACCATGTCGGCGCCGGACAAGGGCAAAAATGGGAGCCTAATACTAATGCGCACCCGACCATGGCGGACTCACGGAGATGGGCCACAATGGCAAGGGCGGCATTGTGAGCGGAGGAGAACATACGGCAAAAACGGTACACGTGGTTCGGCCATGCTTTTACCGAAACAACACGCGCACACGAACCAGAGGGGCTATAGGGACTCACCGAGATGACCCGGAGGTAGGGATGTTGCCGGAGTTGATCTGGCGGCAGTGGAGGTTGCCGGCAGTGGAGAAGATGATGAGGACAAGGCAGCCTGAGCAAAGTGAGCAAGGCCGCGGCATCCAATTGGGTTCCACATAGCTCCAGGATGCTCCCAGAGCAAATAATTGGAGGGAGGAGCTACATACCGGCAACGGGGAAGAAGGGGGCGATTTTGGCCGAAGAGCTCCAAAACTCAAATCCAAGTTGCTCCTGTAGAAGCCCACCTAAATTGAGTTAGGGATAAAGATCACCGAGGTGAAAGGAAGGAGCTGGAGCAAAAATAAGGGAGGAGAAACCACTGGGGCACAGGCTGCACCAAGGAGCTCCGAGCTTCAGTAATGGCGGCCTCAAGGTTTTGTGGAGAACAGAGCTCACTGAGCACAAAGGTGAAATGCTAGAGCTCGATGGAGTGTAAAAGAAGCTAAGGGACAAGCTGAGGGCTACTTATAGCCAAAGGATTGAGGATGGCAACGGCACTTTTCCTCGGGTCCAACTTGCTGCCATGGCCATCCCGAGCGACGGGAGTTGGTAAAAGGGGCAGAGGAAGTGGACTTTGAGGGCGGGAGGGCGACGCGCATTAAATGCATGGCAGTGGAGAGTCGTTGAAGGACCTCCCCAACGTGACCAGGCGCTGCAGCGAAGCCCATGCGCGCACGAGAGAGAAGGCGACCGCGGGGAGAAGAAGAATAGGGCACGGGGTCCACCGGACAGAGAGAGAGAGCAAGGACCGGCTCGGCCAAAAGAAGCGAGCGGGTTAGGTCCAACCCACATGCACGGGCCCAAATCGCGCACCGTTGGATCTGATTTGGGCGGCTGAGGTTGCACGAGACCAAAGGAAAGCCCCCGCACGCAATTCAATCGAGGCCCTCCGATTGGAGATCTAACGGCCAATATCGCACCGCTCCACTTTAAGTGCACAGGGCGCGACGAGTAGGTTGGGCGGGACCGAGAAGGGAAACGGGTTCGAGTCTGGCTTGAGCCCGAGCAACAGTGCCATGCCCTAGGGTTTGAAATACAAGCTGAGACTTTGTGGATTTATTTGAGGTATCAAAACAACTCCAAAATTTATGAAATTTTAACTGGAGCTTTCTGACATGCCGATTAACCTACCATAAAATTTCCAGAGGTTTTAGTGCCTTGCATTTTTCTCCAGAAATTTCAGAAGGTTTGGACATTAGGTTTTGACCAGCTTTGACCTGGTTTGACTTGCCTCAAAAATTATTCAAATAATTTCTGAAAATTATGAAATAATTCAGAGGGGCTGCAAGTCACCCAAGGAACTTAGGAAAATTATTTACAAAGGTTTGGCACAAGATTTTCCCGAGGAGGTTTTTGATAGGAGTGAATTGGAGAATTTGATTTTTGGATTTTGATTTTCTATAATCCCTTTGCAAGAATTACAGATTTGGTCAAGTATTCCCAATTGAAGAAAAAGTTTTAATTTCTCCTCATTTTTATTACATTTGAAACACACACTTATGTTTGGGATGTTACAGTCCCTTCAGTAGCGAACGATGATCTTCAGAAGGCCAAGAGGTTTCGTTGGGGTCTCAACTCTGAGTACTGGCATGTGTTGGGAGCTACTCCACTCCGTGACTTCAGCTCTGTTGTGGAGCAAGCCAGGGGCATGGAGTTGGAGATTGTGAGACCCTCGAATATTGGAATGTGCCGAATTAAAATTATACTGGTAGCATAATTCTTAATTCAGGAACAGTGCAATTTCCTTATTAAAAATCATACTAGAAGTATAATCATAATAAGTAACCATTCCAACATTTAGGTTCTCTGATATATGCCATGCAATAGTTCCCAGGATTAGTGACTATTGCGCATATATCCTTAAACAACATTGCATCATTCACATACAAGTCATACATTCACATAATTATACATCAGCTTACAGTGTAAATTCGGTTGCTACAGTAACCAAAGTAGCTACAGGAACAGATGACCTTGGGTCATTACAAAAGAACAACAGCGGAAGCAAAAATAAATATAAAACCACCAATGGCCCCATCCCGCAGGCTATTGCGTGGAGACTAGAACTAGCACTACTCGTTAGCGTCACCCAGATCGACGCTAACGGGCATCTCATACAGATATCCATCCTCACCTGCAACAAGAGGTCATAAACCTTGAGTACGGAAGGTACTCAGCAAGACTTACACAAACTAATAAAAGAAAGTGTTTGATAGAACCTATACAAAGGAATAGAAAGTTTTATATGCATAAGGTTAACAACGGAAAGGCTTAAATGGTTTAAATTTGCATAAAGCGATACACCTTAACCTACAGTACTAAGTTTTAGCAAAGCAATTTCAATAAAACAATTTGGACTAAAAACAGTATGTAATTGAAAACATAAGCAGAATTAGTAGCAATACTAAGTCACAATTTACTATCAACCGTGCATGATACCATCATGCCGAAATTATTCCCAATACCAAACTTAGAGCAAAATCTATACAGATGACATCAATTCAAGTATCGTCCGTAACCGTGGACACGGCTATTCGAATAGTTTTAAGCCTTGCAAGGATGTACATCTTTACCCACACGACTTAGTTAGCCCGTAAGCCTCCGGAATAATAGCACACTTCCTTTGGTATGCCGGCCGGGTAGACTAAGATTTGGTATTTTTCAACAAGTTAACACTATTGAGTTGGATGACCCATGTGAGACTGATCCCGCTTAAACAATGAGTGATAGCATATATTCAACCGGGGCTCACATGTTGTACCGGGAATGCCGACCCAATCAATTAAATGTAAACTCGTGTTAGCCACACATATTAGACCGCAGTCGGGGCCCTGAAGGTACGTACATGCGATGGAACACATCTACGCCCTTACCCTTCTAAGAACATCTGATATCGATATAAGCTCCATATGGCATAAGACACGGCCCGAAGACTTAAGCATCTATGCCATATGAAATCAATACACATGTCCTTACTCTCCTGTTTCCAACTCAATAGTATTAACCCTTTACTTAACCAAACAGTGCCCGTACACCGCGTGTGGAAGTACGTTGGGGCTTGAATTGGTAGTCAGAGTTCAGTCCTTAATCAATCCAGACAAGACATCCATATTTCCCAATTCTCGTGCACAAAGGCACCCTCACTAGCATCCACTTGTCCAGATTTGAATTTAGTTTATCAACAAGATTTAGGATCACTTCAATTTCAAATAAACTGAACAAGAATAAAAAAATAGATAAAAATTATTTGTTGTTCCCAGGTTTGACAAGTTAAGCTTGCCAAACACTACCGTTCTATGAACTGCATGGCTAAGCAAAAATTGAAACTAAGTATTATAATACCACAGACTACCTTAGGTTGAGTGTATGATCCAATTTAAGGTAAGCCACAAGTTCGGTTATAACTAACTAAGACAGAGCACAAATAGTTTTTAGGGAAATTTGCATGCAACAGTTATCACTGTATTTATAAATCTACAGTTCAAAAGAGTAGGATCAATATGGTGCAGAGAGGATGCTTGCCTTGATAGTAATATATAACCTCTTGCTCAGGTTCTTGTGGCTCAACAAAAGATTCAACAATCTCAGAAGAACAAGTATCTAAAAGAAAATAAAATCCAATGAATCCAGGAAAAAGAAACAGAGAACAATATGCATAAAAAGGATGCATGGTCAAAGGATTAGTGCATCATGAACAACATGCTTGAGGTACCATAATTTAATTGAGACTAGTAACCGACAACTGCTCTTGCTAATTCTATCTACTACAGTTTAAGGTTTAGATTGAGCTACAGTATCAGGTTTTAGACACTAGAACAGGACAACATATAATTAAATTATTTAGCTAGCTCTACTCCATGAAAATGAAATACTGCACGTAGCTAATTGTATTAAAGCTAGTGTTGTGAGCTAACTGGTCATTTAGTGCGTATTAATAGCAGTCTAAAATTTTGGCCTCCTGCTGCTTATGGTATCGGTTTGCCCGACAACCAAAAACAGCAAAGGACTCATTTACTATTCTCGGTTGGTTAGGAAAATTACACAACACGAAAGGTTTAAATGGGAGTTATAGCTATCTGAAAAGTGTTTAATACCATAGCCCATTAATGCTAACCCTTAACCGTCCAGCTAAAACAAAGAAATAAAAGCTTAACCGTTTGTCGGTTTTAACCGACAAAACCAACAGGGAGAGGGATTTGCAATAATAAAGAAATGGTGATTACAAGACTTTTGAAGAAAGACCATGGGTGTTGCTAGGGTTTCTCTTAGGACCTAAACAAACTAATACACTGGTAATACAAATCTAAAGTTTTGAAAACGATAAGAAAGACCGAAAAGTTATAAAAACAACTTTTCATTTTAAAGAAGTTTGTAGTATCACATGAGCAAGTGAGTGTGCATGTGGGTTATTGAGGTCCTTAGAAAGCTTTAGCTAACAGGAGGTAAGATCTAACTTACCAGTTAGGGTTGGATAAGAAAAAGTCAAGTTCTTGGTCAACAAAAGAGATCCAGTACCCTTTTCCTTGTGCTGACCAAAAAGAAAATGATGGAACTTAAACTTTAAGACCACCAGGTACACTATTGATGAGAAAAGATAAACTTTAACTCACCCAGGTAGGGTTTCCACCAAGGTGGTGCTCCACGGCTAAAATTGACAAAGAGCAAAAAGGTCTAAGCCCAACCCTACAAGAAATGCCCAAAATCACATTAGTATGAGATTTAGGCCTTCTTGAAGTTGAACAAGGGTAGAAGAACAAGGAGGCTTCACTGTGAAGGAAGACAAGCTACGAAGCTCTTTCTTGGTCAATAATGGCAGAAGCTCTAAGGTTAGGGTTTATATAATGTGGAGGTCCCTAGAGCTCACGAGAACTATCTAGAGCTAAAGAGGTGGCATCAAGGATAATTATCAAGAGAAAATATCCTCCAATTCACTGTACATCACCACCACGCCGGAGAGGAGAGCTGCACCGGTGCACAGCATGCAAAGGAACAAAAACTGCCACTGACGCGCGGGCCCCAGAGACAGCCACAGCCATGCATCGCACACAGCAGCTTTGAAGAACAGCAGCCGTTCGATTCTATTTGAGCGGTTGTGATCCGGTGGCCAAAACACACTGAAACGGTATCGAGAGATATGGACCGTGCGATTTCCAGCGGACGGCTACGATCGCGGGGAGCTCCTGGGTGGTCCGAACGACATAACCCATAAGAGCCACCCGATCTTGCTTCAACGGCCCAAGATGCAATGCGCGTTGGTGCGCTTCGGCCCACAAGCAATCGCCGTTAATTCTCAAACCAACGGTCAGGATTGACGAGAGGTTCGGACGGTTCGAACGGCCCAACGGCTGTGGCCCGTCAGATCTAATTTCAACGGCCCAGATGTTTTCCATTTTCGGCCATTTACGGAGGGTTGTGCTTGGAGATCGCGCGCCGCACGTTTTTGATCCAACGGCCAGAATGAGAGGATGGTTTTAGAGTGGTTTGAACGGCCCATTGAATCTGGCGCGTTCACACGGAAATGGACGGCTGGGATTTGCGGAGGGCTCGGACGTGCGCGGAACGTGACGGGTGAGTTCCAGTCGCATGGTTCGAACCCAGCTCCGGTCGCTATAGTGCTAGGTCGGATTTGACCGAGATATTTGACCAGACCATTTCAAGATTTCAAAAACTTTGACTGGGACTCTAAAAATAGTAAATAAATTTGTAAAATCATGAAATTTTGCAGAATTGCTACTGGGATGATATATTCCTCAAATAAATTTTGAAACCACTGTTTCTCCTTTAGAAATACATAAATAATGCATTTAGACCAACTAGGGTTTATTTAAGGACAATTATTTTTCTAAAAATCAAAATAATTTCTAAAAATTCCACAAAAATATTTTTAGCCATAATAATTCATTTGGTTTTCAAATAAAATATCTCCCAGTCTTAATACCAACATTGGGGTGGTATTTCCTTTTGAAATTTTGATCAAGTTGGAATTTGTAATTAGAAATTTGGAGAAAATAGGTTGTAACATGTTGCCCAATTGCCAAAGTGAACAGTGATGCTATGAACAGCACCTTTTTACTGTTTATTAGGGCTGAGGCTGTTACAGAGATGCATCTCACTAAGGGGCAACAAGCCTTTAGCGGACTGGTTGCTCCTAGTGGTGACCAGAAGAGGAGCTCTGGTGAGGGGAGTGAGTCTGTTCAGCGACCTGCTTTCAATAAATTCAAGGGAGGACCGTAGTCCTCCAAGTCTAAGCAGTTGAGGCCATTTTCTTCTTCGGCGCCTCGTCCTTTTGCAGGTACTCCAACTCTTCGTCATGTCCCAGGGCAGGGTATGCTTTGTTTCAAGTGCGGTGATGGACACCGTGCTACTGAGTGCTCTTGGACAGGAGATTATCGCCAGTGTGGCCGACCGGGTCACAAGGAGCGGGTGTGTTGCCAGAACACCGCTATTGTGATCAAGTGGGAGCCTGTGTCAGATTCTTGTTCAGTGGGTCTCGTTCGAGGATCTGTCCGAGATGATGGCTGCTCCTTCTGCGTCGCCACTTCCTTCAACTTGGGTGCCACCAGTTGGGCACTACTGGCAGTCGCCGCTTCTTTCACCACTTCAGGTTGCATGACTAGATTTACCTACACCGCCACAGCAGATTGTCAGGGCTATCGCCACCCCGACGCCATCTTCTTTTGCCATTGCGCCACCTGGAGTGTACGCCATGCCTACCGCGGAGTCCGCGGGTCGTCTTGACGTCGTGAGAGGTACTTTGCTTGTGGATTCGTTTGTTGCTTTAGTCCTTTTTTATTCAGGGGCTACCTATTCGTTTGTCTCGATGGCGTTTGCTAGGAAAGCGAACCTGAGTGTGCAGTTGATTTCTCAGTCAGTGTTGGTCATTTCTCCTAGGGCTATTATTGCCAGCTCCACTGTTTGTCTTGGGTGCTCTATTGTTATCGATTGAGAGAAGTTCACGGCGAATCTGATAGTCATTCAGTTGGAGCCTTTTGATGTTATATTTTGCATGGATTGGTTGCACTCTTACCGAGGCATGATATCCTGTTTCTGTAGGATAGTCTCTGTGCAGACTCCGTTTGTGGAGAGTTTGACCTTTCAGGGGAGTGCGCCTCTGTGCTCTCTTTTGGTGTTGGCCGGACTGCTTCCGGGTTAGCGTGCAATAAAAACTAGGCGTCTCTTAGCTCTTACTGAGAAACCGAGCGTGGCTTCGCTGATTCAAGAGATTTCGGTGGTTAGCGATTATCCAGATGTTTTCCCGGCTAAGCTTCTAGGCATGCCACCTGCGCGAGACGTGGAGTTTCGCATTGATCTTGTTCCGGGCACTCGGCCCATCTCGTTGTCTCCATATCGACTAGCACGTCCATTTTAGGATGAGTTGAAGAAGCAGTTGGACGTTTGTTGTCTAAAGGTTTGATTAGGTGTAGTGTATTGCCATGGGGAGCTCCTGTTTTGTTCACAGAAAAGAAGGATGAGAGTTGGCGCATGTGTGTTGATTACCGTGCACTTAATGTAGTCACAATCAAGAACAAATATCCATTGCCCCACATTGAGGACTTGTTTGACCAGTTGAATGGAGCTCAGGTGTTCTCCAAGATTGATCTCCAGTCAGGGTATAATCAAATCCGTGTGCGTGAGCATTATGTAGAGAAGATAGCTTTCTCCACCAGGTATGAGCATTATGAATACAAAGTTATGTCTTTTGGACTAACTAATGCACCTGCCGTTTTTATGGTTATGTCTTTTGGACTAACTAATGCACCTGCCGTTTTTATGGAGACCGTGAATAGCATGTTGCTCAAGTATCTAGATGACTACGAGCAGAATTATCCCACTCATGACTTGGAGTGTGCTGCGGTTGTCTTTGCTCTCAAGATTTGGAGGCATTATCTGTACGGCGAGTCTTATGATATTTTCACAGATCACAAGAGTCTCAAGTATATCTTCACTCAGAAGGATCTGAATTTGAGGCAAAGGAGGTGGCTGGAATTGATCAAGGATTATGATCTTACTATTCAGTATCATCTAGGCAAGGCCAATGTTGTTGCTGATGCTCTTAGTCACAAGGCGACTCCTGCTACTCTAGATTGCCTCGTTGTTGATTTTGATTGCATGGGGATATCCGATTGCTATGCGGGCACAGCACATGTTGAGACGTAGTTGATCCTTGAGTCGGCTATTCTAGACCATGTGCGGGAAGCACAGCAGAGTGACCGATTATTGTAGGAGGTCAAAAAGCGTCTGGATGAGGGCAGAGAGGGAGATTTCAGCATGGATGAATCCGGTGCTTTGCGGTTTAAAGGCCACCTTTGTGTGGCACAAAAGGCAGAGGTCAAGGATGACATCTTGAGGGAGGCTCATCACACTCCATACACTGTTCATCCTAGTGAGACTAAGATGTATCGAGATTTGAAATAGAATTCCTAGTGGAAAAGGATGAAGGTGGATATTGCTAATTATGTGGCTTCTTGTGGTGTTTTGTTAGCAAGTGAAAGCCGAGCATAAGCGTCCTGTAGGGTTGTTGTAGCCTTTGGAGGTTCCCAGTGGCCTTGGAATGATATCTCTATGGACTTTGTGATGGCGTTACCTTGTTCTCCGCAAGGGAAGGATGCAGTTTGGGTAGTGGTGGATCGTTTCTACAAGTCTACGCACTTCATTCCTATTCGCACGACAAGTTCAGCAAGTGATCTAGCTCCTATTTATGTGCGTGAAATAGTGAGACTGCATGGTGTGCCAAAGACCATCATTTCTGATAGGGACACGAAGTTTGTCTCCAAGTTCTGGGAGAGTCTACAGAGTGTGTTGGGCACATAGCTTCGTCTTAGTACGGCATTTCACCCTCAGATAGATGGCCTGTCAGCGCGCACTATTTACACTTTGGAGGACATGTTGCGGAGTTGTGTTCTGTCTTGGAAGGGTAGTTGGGAGGATCAGTTGCCACTTGCAGAGTTTGCTTATAATAATAGTTACCATTCCAGTATTAGAGCCGCACCATTCAAGGTTCTGTATGGGCGAAAGTGCAGATCGTCACTTTGTTGGGATGCGGTGGGTGAGAAGGCAGTTTTGGGTCCGGACTAGATTCAGAAGACCGTTGAGCGCATGGCCATGGTGAGGCAGAATCTGCTAGTACCTCAGAGCAAACAAAAAAGCTATGCAGATGTGGGGAGGCATGACTTGGAGTTTGTAGTGGTTGATCAGGTGCTCTTGAGAGTGTCTCCCACGAAAGGTATTGTCCGGTTTGGAACCACAAGGAAGCTTAGCCCGAGGTACATTGGACCGTTCCCAATTATTGCAAGAATTGGGAAGTTGGCTTACCGCTTGGACCTTCCTGAGTCCATGTGCAGAGTTTACAATGTGTTTCACGTCTCAATGCTAAGAAAGTTTTTAGAGACCTAGACCATGAGATTTCGTTGGAGCCTCTGACTATTGAGCAAGACCTCACAATTGAGTAGCATCTGGTGCGTATTCTAGAGAGGTCGGAGCGAGTGCTGAGGCACAAGATGTTGGTATACGTCAAGGTGCTGTAGACGCATCAGTCTGAGAGAGAGGTGACTTGGGAGTTGGAGTCTCGCATGCGCGAGCAATATCCAGAGTTGTTCACATCGGGTGCATGTTATTTTGTTGTTCAATTTCAGCAGTGTAGTTGTTCTTTGAGTAGAACGGCAAGTAGAATTCGGGGTCGAATTCTGTTAAGAGGGGTAGAATGTAATATCCTAAAATACCCCTCTCGAGGATGCGAGCGTAATTAGAGAAAAGGGGATACGTGAAAACGGGATATTTTGGAGTTTTTAGGGATGAGTTGGTTCGTGCCAGGATAAAAGGATTGTGAGGGGAGAGGAGTTCGAAAAAAAACTAGCTAGTTTATTTGTTTCTCGTGCGCCGCCATCTCTCGATCGCTAGCACATCACCTGTGAGGTCCCCGGGATGAGTTAGGCTTGGGATGCTTAGTTATCATTAACCCTAACATGACAAACATAATATCCCATGCCTCGGGAAGATATGTACATCCCAGAAGTGCTGTACATACACCCTTACACAAAGTCATGCATCAATTCCATACAAACAATAGAACTCAAGCACAACTAGAATAAACAAAAGACATATATAATATTAAGAGAGAGTATTACAAAAGAGAGGCCAAACGGCCAAAATACAACGAAAGAGAGATAAATACACAGCGGAAGCAAAAGCCATAAGATGGCAATAACAAAAGAGAGCCAATTGGTTTGCCCATAGCCCACCGGGCAACCAACCAAGCCACCAACCTAGTCGTCTTCCCAACCATCGCACATCTCACAAAAGTAGGGCCCTTGGGGCTCTACCTCCTCTGCAATAAAACAATTAAGCAAAGCAAATGAGTACAAGAATGTACTCGCAAGACTGACATGTGGACTGACAGAACTATAATTTAGCTACATGAGGCTTATTTAGTGGATGAGGCATTGGACTTACTTTTAGCATAAAGCAAGTTTTCATTTGCAATAAGATAATAGATTTAAAGCAATTTTGACAAAGCATTTTTAAATGTTAAAGTAACAACGATACAGTAATAATAATCAACAAAAGGTAAACAACCTAGAAGTGACTAACCCAATAGTCACCACAACATAGCATGAATCACCAAATTCATACCACCCATCAAGTTTTAATTAAAAGGTTGAGTCTAGTTCTTGAACGACCTTGCCAAGCGTGTCCATAACCTAGGACGAGGCTATTCGAATAGTTTTATCCCTGCAGGGGTGTACCAATGTATCCACGCGTCGGACCGCCTTTTCGCCACTAGATTTAGCACACTTCCTTTGGTATGCCAGCACGGCTAAGTCCTACGAGGCATTTCCAAAGGATGATGCTAATTCAAGGAGCCGCAACCCTAGCAAAAGAGGCACATCACCACCATCGCCGAATTACTGGATGCTCCCTCCTTTTGCTTTTCTTTTTAACCCGCCAATCAGCTCAATAATAAACACCGCCCAAAGTACTTAGCCAAGAGAGGTCCCATATCCCCCTCGCGTGGTTAGCACGCAAAATTGCTTGGTTTAGTGACTCAAGTAACTTGGTCCTTAGGGACTTAGGCACCATTCCATCACACCATGAGACCACACCAACATCCATTGTGCCCAAGTCAAAACAATTTTGTTTCCATTTTTTTTATTTGTTTACAAAGCAACAAGGCATACATATGGACATAATGGAATAATAGTTTTGTGTGATCAAGGTCATCGACATAATGTCGACAATCGCCCATTTCTACCGTCTAAGCATTTCTAAGCATTATCACGCAACTACTAAGTGATAAGAGTCCATCCAGCGGACTCTAATCACAGCAAGATAATCCTAGGTTTAGTAGTAGAGGAAGAACATTTACCTACAGAGGATGCATCTATAGGCTCACTAATCGATATTTAACACAAAATAGCAATGCATACATAGAAGTTAAACAACATATTAGAATTTAAAATAATGGGACATAATGGAAATGATCAAATTGCTTGCCTTGCTGGGTATGCTCTGTTTGTTGCTGAGGATCGCTTACGTGATCAACACACTCGTCGACACTGTGAGACCCCGACGTTTATTAGGCTCATAATACTTAGTCATCCAATTGACCCTAGTATTATCAACCAAATAAACCGGTCTCGAGAGATGTATACTCCCGAGATGCAATATACATACCTCACACCAAAAGAATGTATCAATTCCATACAACACATAGAACATAAGCAACAAACCGAAGTTAATATTAATAAGGAAAAGCTATTACAAAGAGGGCCCTTAGGCCAAATAGCAACAATTCTACAAAGATAACAATGAAGCAAAAGTGCCATAAAGATGGCTATAACACAAAGCCAATCGGTGTGCCTTAACCCTAGGCATCTCGACCGACCGCCAAGCTAGTCGTCAAGAAACTACAACACGTAGCACAAAGAGAGGCTCTTGGAGCTCTCCTTCTTCCTCTGCAACAAAAGCCACAAAATGCCACAACCACGGGCGATGAGTACATAAAGTACTCCATAAGACTTACGTGTGAGATAACGAACTATAAATAGCTACATGCAAGCTTTATTTAAGTGGATGAGGCTTTGGACTCATTTTAGCATAAAGCAACATTTATTTGCAATAACATAATAGATTGAAGGCAATTTGGCAAAGCATTTTTAAATGTTGAAGTAACAACGAGATAATAACATAGTAACAACAACAAGAACAACCTGGAAGTGACCAACCCAAGTCACCACAACAATAGCATGAACTCCCCGTTCATACCAACCATGTCAAGTTTTAATTAAAGGTTGTAGTCTAGTCTTGAACGACCTTACCAAGCATGTCCATAACCTAGGACGAGGCTATTCGAATAGTTTTATCCCTGCAGGGTGTACCACTGTACCCACACGTCAGACCGCCTTTCCTTTACGCACACTTCCGAAGGTGTGCTGGCACGGCTAAGTCCTACGAGACCTTTCCAAAGGATGAATGCTAATTACGAGCTGCACAACCCACGGGGAGAAGGAGACATCCCACAACCTTCCCGGAAGCTAATGCTCCCCTCCCACACTATACATATACATTTGTTTTTGAAAACACACCAACCGAGCTCGCTCATAATTAACACCTCCTAGAGTACTTAGTCAAGAGGGTTCCATATGCCCTCGCATGGTTAGTACGCCAAATCGCTTGGCTTAGTGACCCAAGTACTCGGTCCTTAGGGACCCAGCATACCACCACATCCAAAAACCGCACCATCCATCCAATATGCCCAAGTCTAAATCAATCTTTTATTTTCAGTTTTGATTTTACAAATTAATCAAAGCACAAGTGCTGGACATATAGGAGTAATAATCAGTTTTGAGTGATCAAGACCATCGACTAAGTCGATGATCGCCCATTTCTACCGAAAACTAAGCATGTCTAAGCAATTTAAAGCGAAACTACTAAGTGATAGGAGCTCATCCAACGAGCTCCCACCACAGCAAATAACCTAGGCTCATGGTAGTAGAGGATAAACAATTCCTACAGATTATGCAACTATAGGCTTGCTAGCGACATTTAACACAAAGTAGCATGCATACATAGAAGTAAAACAAAGTATTAAGCTTTAAAGTAATGGGACATGATGGGAAATGGTCAAACTGCTTGCCTTGTTGCTGGCCAAGTTGTGGCAGAGGGTCGCTCTCGGGATCACCACAAATGTCGAAGCCTAACGGAAAAGCGAGAAAGAACCGATAAGAACGACGAAACACAACAAAGACAGCACAACAAACGAACTCCAAATTCTCTGAATTTTCTACAGCAGCAAGGGGATGATTTTAGGAAATTTTGCAACAAGAACCAATTGATTTGGATTCTCAATGCAAAAGATATGATGAAATCAATTCTGCTCAGCCTATTAATTAGAAATATGTTACTGTTCATCGCAAAATTTTCTAGAATAGAAGTGAAGCTGAAATTTTACTGTAAAACCAGCACCTCATGAGATGAATAACACAATTGAGTTCACCTCATTTGGAGCTATATTGCACTTTCTACAAATTTTCAAAAACAAGAACTTGAACAAAATTATAATGCACAAGTCCTCATTTTTATAACAGCAACAAGCTCAAAACTAATTTTCACAGTGAGACCACTAAGAGAGGAAACCAACAAAGTTGGTCTCACCCAAAAATAATCTCTAGAGCATTAGTTTTGTATTTTACAAGTTAAGCATCAATTTGAGTGTATATTTAAAGTTGGTTTTAAAATCTTATGGCAAATCAGCTCTGGAGTTGAACTCAACTTACAATCATTTTTGGATTAAAGTCAAGTTCAAGACAGAGCTAACACAAGTTGAATGACCTCAAAAGGATTCAAAACGAAGAAGATATGAAATTCTAAAGTTTATACCTTATTTCAGTTTAACTAAGACTTCACTGGAATTTCTAAAACCCATAAGGACATGGGAGGACGTGAGCCACAGATCCTAGATCTAACGGCTCAGACCTCCCAGGTGAACAACGCACACGCGCTCAGGAGGTCCAGAGGTCCTGGACCTCCTAGCAACGCACATGCGCGAGGTGTGGAGAGGTCGTGGCCGTAGATGGAAAATCCAACGGACCACAACGATGGGGGAGGTCCGGAACGGACCAGATCAAAAGGGGAGGTCCTCAACGGCCGAGATCTTCCAAAGGAAGATCTAAACTACCAAGATCTCCCCGAGGAAGATCTACATCGTCAAGACCTCACAGGGGAGGTCCTGGACGGTCCAGATGTTCCAAGGGAGGTCCTCGATGGTTCAGATCGTCAGGGAGGACCTTGACGGTCAAGATCTACCCGGGAGGTCATGAACAGTGAGATAACCTAGGGAGGTCCTAAGGGAGGTCTAACGTCCACAGACCTCCGTGGAGGTCTGGACGGCCACGATTGCGCAAGGGGAGGTCTTGGGCGCTCGAGATCTCCTCGGAGGAGGTCCGGGCGCCCTGCACCAGCGCTTTAACTTCGCGCCGCCGCTTGGACATGAATAAATGCGCGCTGGACATCAAGGAGGTCCGCGCGCGCGGGAGGTCTTAAATGCACGCATTAAAGGGTGGATTTAAGGCAGTTAAGACATCCAATGATTACAATGATTGGAACACATGATTAGCGCATTAAACATGGAGGATTTCTGTCCTAAAAACGACAACGACGCTGCCGTTGTGTCCGACAAAACCCGAGCGCAAAGATGTGGTCATCGCCGGCGATGTAGACCTCGCCGGCGAGATCCATAATACCGTTGGTCCGCAATAACCATCGCACCCAAAGGACCTCCTCTCAACAACGGGCGACGGCCTTGAACGCCGGGCGAGCCGGAGAGGACAACGAAGGCGATCTGCCAAACGACAAAATGCAAAAAGGAGCTCCGCGACATTCAAGCGTGCAGCCAAAACTTAAGCTCCGCAACATGCATTCAGCGGGTGCCAAAGAACTAAAGGACTAACAGGAGGTACCGGAGGTCCTAAGGTCTTTGGGAGGTCGTGGAGGTGATGACCGAGTTGGGGAAGACAATGAAGCTTGACTCACGGCACCGGCTCAAGCTCACTTTGTCCACCTCTGAAAAATGCCCAAACAAAATAAGTTAGGGTTATTCCAGGAGGTTTGGGGAGCACAAAGCGAGCAAGGGTTGAAGAAGGGAGCCACTGGAACCCTTGAGTCACTGAGGAGCTCCAAGGTCCTCAACAATGGCAGCCAAGATGGGAGGTGAGTGAGTTAGGAGCTCAGCCAAACATCGGTATGACAGCTCCAAGTGTGCAAAGGAAGCCAGCCAACGGGAGCTCAGTGGACACTTATAGCCCGAGGTGAAGGTTATGAGCTGGGGCTAAGCTCCATGGTGAGCTTAGCCCACGGGTTGGTCCATGGGGTGGACATGACATAAAGTTGACAAGGGTAGGGTGTGGCCGACCAAGATTAAATCTTGGTCGACAAAAGAGGCATTAAAAGGTGCACAGAGGCCTGGCGCGCATTAACTCCACCGCTCAGAGCACGCATGCGCGCCAGAGGAAGGAGAAGAACAGGGGAGGTCTTGGTGATCGTTGGATAAGACCTGGGGAGGTCCTAACCATCGGATCCAATTTTTGAACCGTTATGTTTTAAGTGGCTGGGAGGAGGTCCCACCACACGATCAAGGATGGGGAGGTCGTGGCCCTCCGATTTCAATCGCAGCAAACATACGTGAGGAAAAGGGACAGAGGTCCAAAGCGTTGGATCTCCATCCAATGGTGCGGACCTCCAAGTGAGGACTTAACCACACGCGATCAAAAGACATGAGGGGAGGTCATGGCCTTTGGATTTAAATCCAAGGGCACCTTGACACGATGGGAAGGTCGATATGATGCGCAGCAGACAAGGAGGTCAGACCGCTAGATTTAGATCTAAGGGTTCGATCAAAAGAGGTGGAGGTCTGAGCTTGCATAACGCACATGGGAGGTCATAGCCTTTAGATTTAGATCTAAGGGCTACGATCTCACGTCTTGGGAGGTCTGAAAAGCATGAGACAAAGGAGGAGGTCGTGACCGTAGATTTTAATCTAACGGTGCACAACAAAAGATGAGGGAGGTTGTGAGTGCTTGATAGCACGGGGAGGTCGTGAGCTGTTGGATTTGATCCAATGGCTACGACCTTGGTTAGGTGGGAGGTTTGTTTAGTTTAGGTTGAGAGGAGGAGGTCGAGGCCATGGATCTTGGATCCAAGGGTGTGACCTCACGTGGTGGGAAGACTGATGAGTATGTTGAGGAGGAGGTCGTGGTCGTTGGATTTGATCCAACGGCCACGACCTCAACAAATGGGATGACCTCGCTGCGATGGTTTACAGCTCGAGGAGGTCTTTGAGGTTTAACACACAGGGGAGGTCATGACCATGGATCATGGATCCAACGGCAATGACCTCATGACGTGGGGAGGTCCTTGCGGTGTTAACCGCGGAGGAGGTCGTGGCTGTTGGATGTAAATCCAACGGCTGCGACCTGATCAAGGTGGAGATGAGGTCTGCTGAGGTGCAGACATGGTTGGGCTGGACCAGGTTTGAATATGGCTAGCCCAAGGAACAGTGTAGGCTTTAAAATTTAGTTTTTAACAGCTGAAACTTAGCAGAATTATTTGAGATAGCAAATGAACTCCAAATTTAATGAAATTTTAGCTGGAGCTTGCTGATAATGAGATCAACCTTGCATAAAATTTCCAGAGGTTATTATGCAATGCATTTTTCTCAGGAAATTCATGAAGGTTGTTTAAAGGATTGTGTTGCCTCCAAAAATTATCAACAAGTGTTATAACTCATGATATTTTTCAGAGGGGTCCCATATCAGTTTTTGGGACCAAGGAAAATATATTCCAAATGTTTGGCACAAGATTTAAGATAATTGGAAAAAGGAATTTGATTTTTGGTCAACAAGAGCTTTGTGATTTTGGATTACACAACTCTTGGACAAGAATTACATAAGATTTTAGGGTTTTTCAAGATGTGAGAAAAAGTTTTAATTTCTACACATATAATTATACTTGATTAACCCTAATTATACATTTGGGATGTTACAAAATCTCTCCCCTTACGAAATCTCGTCCCGAGATTTGGCTCACTCGATAAAGAAAGATGGATAGTCCGCACGCAGACGATCTTCTCTTTCCCAAGTAGCCTCATCCTCGAATGGTTTGACCACTTGAACTTTAAGGAACTTGATGGTCTTATTCCTTGTCCTTCGCTCGGACTCATCGAGTCTGCCAACAGGGTGCTCGCGATAGGTCAAATCGGGTTGACATCGAGAGTTTCCAACGGAGCTTCCTCGGTTGGAACACGGAGGCACTTCTTAAGCCGGGACACATGGAAAACATCATGTACCCCTCAAGTGCAGCCGGCAACTCCAACTTATAGGCAACAGCTCCCTTCTTCTCGATAACGCGGTAGGGACCGACATATCGAGGAGCCAACTTGCCCTTGACGCCAAACGTTGATGGCCCTTCAAAGGAGAGACTTTGAGATAAACAAAGTCATTAGGCTCAAAACGTAACTCACGCCGACGGCGATCCGCATAGCTCTTTTGCTCGGATTGAGCTGCATAGCAAACGCCACGAAAAAGCCGGACTTGGTGCTCGGCCTCATTGATTGAGTCCGGGCAAAGAGAGGTCTCTCACCGTCTCTCGACCAGTTCAACGGGTTCTACACTTTCTCCGCATAAGGCCTCAAAAGGTGCCATGCCGAGACTGGCCTGAAAGCTGTTGTTATAAGAAAACTCGGCGAATGGCAAGCATTTCTCCCAATGCTTCCCATATGAAAGGACACAAGCACGAAGCATGTCTTCCAAAACTTGGTTGACCCTCTCGGTCTGACCATCAGTTTGGGGATGATATGCCGTGCTAAAGGTAAGACGAGTGCCCATAGCCTCTTGCAAGCTATGCCAAAAACGAGACGTGAAAAGGGATCCACGATCCGACACAATCGTCTTCGGCACACCGTGCAAACTCACGATCTTGGGCGATATAGAGTTCCGCCAAAAGACCTACCCGAAGTTCAGTCTTGACGGGAAGGAAATGTGCCACCTTAGTCAATCGATCGATGACGACCCAAATGGCATCATTCTTCTTCGGGGATGTGGGTAGACCGGTGATGAAGTCCATTCCGATCGAATCCCACTTCCACTCAGGAATTGGCAAAGGCTGAAGCAGTCCAGCAGGACGCTGATGCTCGGCCTTGACACGACGACACACGTCGCACTCGGCAACGAACTTCGCGATCTCCCTCTTCATTCGGGTCCACCAAAATCTCTGGCGGAGATCTTGATACATCTTTGTGGCCCCGGATGAATGGATAAAGGCGAATCATGGGCTTCATGGAGGATCAAATTCGCAACTCCATGTCCTTTGGAACCACAAGGCGTTGCCGAACCTCACGACGCCATGCTCATCCTCGAGAAGCACTTGGTCGCTCCGTTCTTGACATTTGCCTTAATGTGGCTCACTCCCAAATCCGATCACCGAGCGGACTTGATCCGATCCACCAAGGTTGGTTGCACAACCATGGCAATGAGAGATCCATGCTCAACTATCTCCAAGTTGAGACGCTGGAATGCCTCGAGAAGAGAGGGCGAATGCTCCTCAAGCACTAAGGCATTACAATGCGCTTTGTGACTAAGCGCATCGGCAACGACATTAGCCTTGCCCGGATGGTAGTGAATACCCATATCATAATCCTTGATCAACTCCAACCATCTCCTTTGCCCGAGGTTCAGTCGGGTTGGGTGAACAAGTACTTGAGGCTTTGTGATCCGAATACACTTCAACGACACTGATTAGGTAATGTCGCCAAATCTTAAGTGCATGAATCACAGCACCAACTCCAAATCATGAGTAGGGTAGTTGAGTTCATGAGGTCTCAATTGCCTTGATGCATAGGCCACTACCTTGCCTTCTTGCATAAGGACACAACCGAGGCCTCGACGAGAAGCATCGCAAAAGATATCGAAGCTGCGATGGATATCGGGAAGAACAAGAACGGAGCGGTGGTCAAACGCTTCTTGAGTATATGGAAACTTGCCATGCAAGCATCGGACCACAAGAACTTCTTGTCCTTCTTGAGCAACTCCGTCATTGGCCAGCGATCTTGGAGAAGTTCTCGATAAAGCGGCGATAATATCCCGCTAAACCAAGAAAACTCCGCGCCGGTCGCCGAAGTGGGCGGACTCCATGAAAGAACATCGGTGACCTTGCTAGGATCAATACTCGCCTCTGCTGAAAGAATATGGCCTAAGAAAGCCACTTCCTTCAACCAGAACGCACACTTGCTGAACTTCGTGTACAGCTGGTGCTCACGTAGCTTGCCTAACACAAGCTTCAGATGCTCGGCATGTTCCTCATCGTTCTTGGAATAGATAAGAATATCATCGATGAAGACCACGACAAACTTATCCAAATACTCCATGAATACCGAATTCATGAGGTTCATGAACAGGGCAGGAGCATTGGTTAAGTCGAATGACATGACAGTGTATTCATACAAGCCGTAGCGAGTAGAGAACGCCGTCTTTGGAATATCCTCAGGCCGAATCCGAACCTGATGATATCCCACTCTCAAATCAATCTTGGAGAAAACTCGAGCTCCACCAATTGATCAAGAGATCGCGTCAATGCGGGGCAATGGATACTTGTTCTTTACCGTCACTTCATTAAGTGGACGATAATCGACGCACATGCGCAAAGTACCGTCCTTCTTCTTTACGAAGATTGCTGGACAACCCCACGGAGATGAGCTAGGGCGAATGAAACCCTTCTCTTGCAGCTCACTTAACTGCTTCTTCAATTCTACCAACTCGTTCGGTGGCATCCGATAAGGCCTCTTTGAGATAGGGGCGGTACCAGGAGCCAACTCAATGACAAACTCGAGGTCTCGAACGGGTGGCATCCCCGGAAGATCTGCGGGAAAGACATCAACAAAGTCACAAACTGTTGGGACTTCGCTAATATCTAGAGCGGGCTTCGCTTCAAGCGCGAAGAGATGCAGATCTAGCGACTTCGGTAGCGAAAGCTTAACCCGCCACGAGGGACTAGATAGAGATGAGCTTCTGGCGCAATCGATTTGCCCCATGTGCCGGGACAACCAATCCATGCCAAGAATCACATCAAGACTCATTGAATGGAGAAGGATAAGGTTTGCTAAGAAACCTCGCCGATCTCGATAGGGACATCCTACACTCAGATTCGGCTCTCAACTCCGAACCAGGAGAGCGAATGAGTAGCGGGATCGACAATGGAGAGAAAAGAAGCTCTCCGATAGCAGCAAAAGACTCAGAAACAAAGGAATGAGATGCTCCTGAATCAAACAAAACAAAGAGCGGGATGAGAGTTAACGAAAGTGTACCTAGCACGGCGTCGGGTGCCTCCCGAGCCTCCTCTGTGGTGATGGCGTTGACGCGACCACTACCCACGCCTTGGGTAGCCGGGCGATCTTACGGTCTGAGTGCACCACCTCGCCCGCGTCCTCCATTAGGACGAGGGGTCGCTCTCGCCTTCTTAGGGCATTGGTTCGCATAATGCCCCTTCGGTTGCATGAGAAACATGTGACCCGGCCTGGTTGCGGGGCCGCTCTGCGACTTCGCAGTGCACGGATCGAGACACGGCTGCGAAGGACGAGGAACAGGGCGGTGACCTCGGGCGCCAAGAGTGAGAGTGGTACCCCGAGACTGCCGAGCGCGGGACGGAGGAACTGCCTGGATGACTTATGGGCCTCCCACTTGCGCTATGGGAGTCCATAAGCTCGAGCCGCATGCTCACGACGATGGCCTTGTCGACCAAGGTCTGAAAATCGTGGAAGTCGACAATGGATAGCTTGTCCTTCACTCCTCGGACAAGCCACGCTGAACTTGGCACCTTAGCCATATCGGTGGCCACGTCCTCGGGAGCATAACGAGCTAGATGGTTGAACTCGTAGACATACTCCATGGTCGAGCCACGCCCTTGCTTGAGCGCAAGAAACTCCCCGCTTCTTGATCTCCATCAAGCCGCAGGATGTGAGCCCGACGGAAGGCGACTGAAACTCCTCCCAAGAAACGGTATGGTCTGCGGGCTGCATGGCGAGAAAGCTCTCCCACCATGACAACGCTGCACCCTCCACCGGTGGTGCGATCACGAATAGCGCCTTCTCGTGCTCGCATGCGCGATCTGGCTTACGCTCCACAAGACGGCCAATCGTCTGCATCCAACGGGTCCTCGACCGGGAAAAGGTAGGGGCTGAGTACGAAGAAACTCCGCGAGTCCTCCACGCGGTGATGGGCATTCCTCGCCCGGATCACGAAGCTCCGGTAAGTGCGGTGGTGTTGCGCGCGATGACGTCCAGTAGAACTCTCCGGTCATCCGTGCGGTTGCGCTCGATCTGAAGAAGAACCTCGGCCATGGTCGGAGGAGGAGGAAGCTCCTCGTCCGGACCAGCTGACTGGCCTTGGCCGCTACGAGTGCGTCCGGCCATCCTGTTACAATGAAATTTGGTTAGCAACTAGACCCAAAAACAAAGCCTTAAGGAAAGCAAAAGCGATCGACTAGGGGAATGGAATATCACCCCAAACGAAAGCCAAAATCAGCGGTTATTTACACTTTAAAAAGCTTCTAAAAGACTCTAAAAACAGCCAAGAAACACCAAACGCAAGGCTCAACTTCTCAACTCAACTAACCCGTATTGAATGAACGAGTAATTGGTCGAGAAGATCAAAAATCAGATTGTAAGATGAGATCTAAAACTATTAGAGAGCAAAGTTAATGCAGCGAAATAAGTGTTAGATACTTAGCTAACTAGTATCACATCTTACCCTTTTATTCCCACAAGTTTTAGTTGATTAACCTCTCATTATCTATCCTAATTAGACACCTTTGAGACTGCTGTCCGGAAATTTGATGCTTGCTGTCCAGGTTTCGCATCCAAGCTCCTTGTCGAATCACCGACTCCCGAACTTCAAAACCTTGTAGTGGGCAGCTCACACTTCAATTTGCCAATCTCATTGGTTCTCCCAAAACCCCAGTGTTAATCGATAACAACTATTTTGTAGAAGGGAAGAGAGGAAAACAACTTCTAAAACTCAAATTAGAGTGGGATGAGAAGAGAAAGCTAAGATAGGTAAGGAATAAAATCCGAGAATTTACCTAAGCTTTCAAAACTCATTTGATGCTTTGAAAATAGGTTTTCAAAATATCCTAAGGACGACCAAGCTTGCGTTACTACGGTCATAACGGCTCTGATACCAACTTTTGTGAGACCCCGACGTTTATTAGGCTCATAATACTTAGTCATCCAATTGACCCTAGTATTATCAACCAAATAAACCCGGTCTCGAGAGATGTATACTCCCGGATGCAAGATACATACCTCACACCAAAAGAATGTATCAATTCCATACAACACATAGAACATAAGCAACAAACCGAAGTTAATATTAATAAGGAAAAGCTATTACAAAGAGGGCCCTTAGGCCAAATAGCAACAATTCTACAAAGATAACAGCGAAGCAAAAGTGCCATAAAGATGGCTATAACACAAAGCCAATCGGTGTGCCTTAACCCTAGGCATCTCGACCGGACCGCCAAGCTAGTCGTCGAAGAAACTGCAACACGTAGCACAAAAGAGAGGCTCTTGGAGCTCTCCTTCTTCCTCTGCAACAAAAGCCACAAAAATACCACAACCACGGGCAGATGAGTACATAAAGTACTCCGCAAGACTTACGTGTGAGATAACAGAACTATAAATAGCTACATGCAAGCTTTATTTAAGTGGATGAGGCTTTGGACTCATTTTAGCATAAAGCAACATTTATTTGCAATAACATAATAGATTGAAGGCAATTTGGCAAAGCATTTTTAAATGTTGAAGTAACAACGAGATAATAACATAGTAACAACAACAAGAACAACACGAAGTGACCAACCCAAGTCACCACAACAATAGCATGAACTCCCGTTCATACCAACCATGTCAAGTTTTAATTAAAGGTTGTAGTCTAGTCTTGAACGACCTTACCAAGCATGTCCATAACCTAGGGCGAGGCTATTGAATAGTTTTATCCTGCAGGGTGTACCACTGTACCCACACGTCGAGACCGCCTTTCCTTTACGCACACTTAGAAGGTGTCTTTGCACGGCTAAGTCCTCTGAGACCTTTCCAAAGGATGAATGCTAATTACGAGCTGCACAACCCACGGGAGAAGGAGACATCCCACAACCTTCCCGAAGCTAATGCTCCCTCCCACACTATACATATACATTTGTTTTGAAAACACACCAACCGAGCTCGCTCATAATTAACACCTCCTAGAGTACTTAGTCAAGAGGGTTCCATATGCCCTCGCGTGGTTAGTCTGTGAAATCGCTTGGCTTAGTGACCCAAGTACTCGGTCCTTAGGGACCTGGCATACCACCACATCCAAAAACCGCACCATCCATCCAATATGCCCAAGTCTAAATCAATCTTTTATTTTCAGTTTTGATTTTACAAATTAATCAAAGCACAAGTGCTGGACATATAGGAGTAATAATCAGTTTTGAGTGATCAAGACCATCGACTAAGTCGATGATCGCCCATTTCTACCGAAACTAAGCATGTCTAAGCAATTTAAAGCGAGACTACTA
Organism: Phyllostachys edulis; assembly: GCA_036346405.1. Lineage (NCBI taxonomy): Eukaryota > Viridiplantae > Streptophyta > Magnoliopsida > Poales > Poaceae > Phyllostachys > Phyllostachys edulis. The sequence goes on along the minus strand of CM070558.1, from coordinate 35,227,985 downwards.
AGTGATAGGAGCTCATCCAACGAGCTCCCACCACAGCAAATAACCTAGGCTCATGGTAGTAGAGGATAAACAATTCCTACAGATTATGCAACTATAGGCTTGCTAGCGACATTTAACACAAAGTAGCATGCATACATAGAAGTAAAACAAAGTATTAAGCTTTAAAGTAATGGGACATGATGGGAAATGGTCAAACTGCTTGCCTTGTTGCTGGCCAAGTTGTGGCAGAGGGTCGCTCTCGGGATCACCACAAATGTCGAAGCCTAACGGAAAAGCGAGAAAGAACCGATAAGAACGACGAAACACAACAAAGACAGCACAACAAACGAACTCCAAATTCTCTGAATTTTCTACAGCAGCAAGGGGATGATTTTTAGGAAATTTTTCAACAAGAACCAATTGATTTGGATTCTCAATGCAAAAGATATGATGAAATCAATTCTGCTCAGCCTATTAATTAGAAATATGTTACTGTTCATCGCAAAATTTTCTAGAATAGAAGTGAAGCTGAAATTTTTACTGTAAAACCAGCACCTCATGAGATGAATAACACAATTGAGTTCACCTCATTTGGAGCTATATTGCACTTTCTACAAATTTTCAAAAACAAGAACTTGAACAAAATTATAATGCACAAGTCCTCATTTTTATAACAGCAACAAGCTCAAAACTAATTTTCACAGTGAGACCACTAAGAGAGGAAACCAACAAAGTTGGTCTCACCCAAAAATAATCTCTAGAGCATTAGTTTTGTATTTTACAAGTTAAGCATCAATTTGAGTGTATATTTAAAGTTGGTTTTAAAATCTTATGGCAAACTGTGCTCTGGAGTTGAACTCAACTTACAATCATTTTTGGATTAAAGTCAAGTTCAAGACAGAGCTAACACAAGTTGAATGACCTCAAAAGGATTCAAAAGCGAAGAAGATATGAAATTCTAAAGTTTATACCTTATTTCAGGTTTAACTAAGACTTCACCGAATTTCTAAAACCCATAAGGACATGGGAGGGCGTGAGCCACAGATCCTAGATCTAACGGCTCAGACCTCCCAGTGAACAACGACATGCGCCAGAGGTCCAGAGGTCTGGACCTCCTAGCAACGCACATCTTGCGAGGTGTGGAGAGGTCGTGGCCGTAGATGGAAAATCCAACGGACCACAACGATGGGGGAGGTCCGGACGGACCAGATCAAGGGAGGTCCTCAGCGGCCGAGATCTTCCAAAGGAAGATCTAAACTACCAAGATCTCCCGAGGAAGATCTACATCGTCAAGACCTCACAGGGAGGTCTGGGCCGGTCGAGATGTTCCAAGGAGGTCCTCGATGGTTCGGATCGTCCGAGGGAGGACCTTGACGGTCAAGATCTACCCGGGAGGTCATGAGCAGTGAGATAACCTAGGGAGGTCCTAAGGGAGGTCTAACGTCCGCAGACCTCCGTGGAGGTCTGGACGGCCACGATTGCGCAAGGGAGGTCTTGGGCGCTCCAGATCTCCTCGGAGGAGGTCCGGGCGTCCTGCACCAGCGCTTTAACTTCGCGCCGCTTGGACATGAATAAATGCGCTGGCGACATCAAGGAGGTCCGGCGCGTGAGGTCTTAAATGCACGCATTAAAGGGTGGATTTAAGGCAGTTAAGACATCCAATGATTACAATGATTGGAACACATGATTAGCGCATTAAACATGGAGGATTTCTGTCCTAAAAACGACAACGACGCTGCCGTTGTGTCCGACAAAACCCGAGCGCAAAGCTGTGGTCATCGCCGGCGATGTAGACCTCGCCGGCGAGATCAATGAATACCGTTGGGTCCGCAATAACCATGCGCACTCCAAAGGACCTCCTCTCAACGGCGGCGACGGCCTTGAACGCCGACGAGCCGAGAGGACAACGAAGGCGAATCTGACCAAACGACAAAATGCAAAAAGGAGCTCATGCGACATTCAGCGTGTGCCAAAACTTAAGCTCCGCAACATGCATTCAGCGGGTGCCGCAACTAAAGGACTAACAGGAGGTACAGGAGGTCCTAAGGTCTTTGGGAGGTCGTGGAGGTGATGAACGGAGTTGGGGAAGACAATGAAGCTTGACTCACGGCACCGGCTCAAGCTCGACTTTGTCCACCTCTGAAAAATGCCCAAACAAAATAAGTTAGGGTTATTCCAGGAGGTTTGGGGAGCACAAAGCGAGCAAGGGTTGAAGAAGGGAGCCACTGGAACCCTTGAGTCACTGAGGAGCTCCAAGGTCCTCAACAATGGCAGCCAAGATGGGAGGTGAGTGAGTTAGGAGCTCAGCCAAACACTGGTATGACAGGCTCCAAGTGTGCAAAGGAAGCCAACGTGGAGCTCGAGTAGACACTTATAGCCTGAGGTGAAGGTTATGAGCTGGGGCTAAGCTCCATGGTGAGCTTAGCCCACGGGTTGGTCCATGGGGTGGACATGACATAAAGTTGACAAGGGGTAGGGCAGGCTTGACTGAAAGATGAAAGTCGACACGATTAAATCTTGGTCAACAAAGAGTCATAAAAGGTGCACAGAGGCTGGCACGATTAACTCCACCGCCGAGAGCACGCATGCGCGCCAGAGGAAGGAGAAGAACAGGAGGTCTTGGTGACCGTTGGATAAGACACAGGGAGGTCCTAACCATCGGATCAATTTTTGAACCGTTATGTTTTAAGTGGTGGGAGGAGGTCCCACCACACGATCAAGATGGGAGGTCGTGGCCCTCCGATTTCATAATCGTGAAAAACGCACGTGAGGAAAAGGGACAGAGGTCCAAAGCGTTGGATCTCCATCCAGCAGTGCGGACCTCCAAGTGAGGACTTAACCACACGCGATCAAAAGACATGAGGGAGGTCATGGCCTTTGGATTTAAATCCAAGGGCACTTGACACGATGGGGAGGTCGATATGATGCGCAATGACAAGGGAGGTCAGACCGCTAGATTTAGATCTAAGGGTTCGATCAAAAGAGGTGGAGGTCTGAGCTTGCGCAACGCACAAGGGAGGTCATGGCCTTTAGATTTAGATCTAAGGGCTACGATCTCACGTCTTGTTGGGAGGTCTCAGTGCGCATGAGACAAAGGAGGAGGTCGTGACCGTAGATTTTAATCTAACGGTGCACAACAAAAGATGAGGGAGGTTGTGAGTGCTTGATAGCACGGGGAGGTCGTGAGCTGTTGGATTTGATCCAATGGCTACGACCTTGGTTAGGTGGGAGGTTTGTTTAGTTTAGGTTGAGAGGAGGAGGTCAGGGCCATGGATCTTGGATCCAAGGGCTGTGACCTCACGTGAAATGGGAAGACTGTTGAGTATGTTGAGGAGGAGGTCGTGGCTGTTGGATTTGATCCAACGGCTACGACCTCAACAAGGTGGGATGACCTCGCTGCGATGGTTTACAGCTCGAGGAGGTCTTTGAGGTTTAACACACAGGGGAGGTCATGACCATGGATCACGGATCCAACGGCAATGACCTCATGAGGTGGGGAGGTCCTTGCGGTGTTAACCGCGGAGGAGGTCGTGGCTGTTGGATGTAAATCCAACGGCTACGACCTGATCAAGGTGGAGATGAGGTCTGTTGAGGTGCAGACATGGTTGGGCTGGACCAGGTTTGAATATGGCTAGCCTAAGGAACAGTGTAGGCTTTAAAATTTAGTTTTTAACAGCTGAAACTTAGCAGAATTATTTGAGATAGCAAATGAACTCCAAATTTAATGAAATTTTAGCTGGAGCTTGCTGATAATGAGATCAACCTTGCATAAAATTTCCAGAGGTTATTATGCAATGCATTTTTCTCAGGAAATTCATGAAGGTTGTTTAAAGGATTGTGTTGCCTCCAAAAATTATCAACAAGTGTTATAACTCATGATATTTTTCAGAGGGTCCCATATCAGTTTTGGGACCAAGGAAAATATATTCCAAATGTTTGGCACAAGATTTAAGATAATTGGAAAAAGGAATTTGATTTTTGGTCAACAAGAGCTTTGTGTTTTTGGATTACACAACTCTTGCACAAGAATTACATAAGATTTTAGGGTTTTTCAAGATGTGAGAAATTTTTTTAATTTCTACACATATAATTATACTTGATTAACCCTAATTATACATTTGGGATGTTACAGACACCTAATCGAAAAGGCGAAAAGAATCGATAAGAACGACGAAAACTAAAACGACGCAACAGCAAACCAACTCCAAATGCTCTGAAATTTTTATAGAAACAAGAGGATGATTTTTAACGAATTTAGCAATAAGAACCAATTGATTTGGATTCTTGATGCAAAAGATATGGGCAAAACAATTTCAGTCGGCTGGAAATACCCATATTAAATTGTTTTCGGTTACTGTTCATCGCACAATTTTCCAAAAAGTTTTTGAACACAAAATTTTTATGGTAGGTAGAGTATGGCATCCTAAGAACAGCAAAATTGGGTTTACCTCATTTGGAGTTAAATTGATTTAATTATGATTTTTGTAAATTATGAAACTAGTGGGCATGAGCTTTTAGAAACTAAGGCCTAAGCAAAAATCTATGCTATCCTATGGCACAACAACAGGGGAACCTAACAAGTTTTAGATAAATTGATTGGGATTCACAGGGAGTTACCTATGCATTTTATAAGGTGAAAACACTTTTAAAACAGCAACAGAGCAGCCCAGACCAAAGGAGGAGGTCTGGACGGCTGAGATGACCTGGGGGAGGTCCTGAACGGTTTAGATGCGCTCTCGGGGAGGTCCTGGACCTACCCGACAAAAGAGAGGAAGTCCTGGGCTATTCAGGGCACAAGGGAGGTCCTGAACGGCTCAGATGCACTAAGGGAGGTCTTGAGTGGTCCAGATTACTCAAGGGAGGTCCTAAGGGTTAATATCTACAAGAGGAGGTCCCAACGGCTAAGATCTCACACGAGGAGGTCCTAACGGTCAAGATCTCACAAGAGGGGAGGTCTTAACGGCTCAGATCTCCAAGGGGAGGTCTGAACGGTTAGGATCTAAAAGAGGAGGTTCTGGACGGCCCAAACTACTCAAGGGAGGTTCGGAACTGACCACACAAAAAGAGGAGGTCTTGGACGGCTCAGATCTACTCGGGGGTGGTCCTGAATGGCCAAGATCTGAAAAGGAGAGGTCCTAGATGGTCAAGATTCACTCGGGGGTGATCCTGGACGGTCTAGATCCTAAGCCACAACGCTTGCGCACGCACGTGCGTGCGGGCGAGGAGTTAATGCGTGGGACAACGAGGAGGTCCGGGCGCGTTAAGACAGCAGTAATTGCTCTCAATGATTGAGCATTTACTGACCAAATCTATGTCCTAACGACAACGCGTGGGACGAACTCGTCCGACAAAAATCCCGACGCAAAGACATGGTCATCGCCGGCGATGCAGACCTCACCGGCGACATCCAAGGACATCAATGTGTGCGCAATATTGTTGCGCACACACTGGGACCATTCTCGACGGCGGCGGTGGCCTAGAACGCCAGCGAGCTGGAGAGGACAAGGATGACCAACACGGCCAAAGGCAACATTTGGAGTAAAGCTCCGCAGCGATTCATACAGCAAGGTGCCCAGCCCTAAAATGACTACTAGGAGGTTACCTGGAGGTCGCAGAGGTGCTAGGGAGGTCGGGGACGAGGAGGACCGGTGATGAGGAAGACGATGAGCGCTCCACGGCCAAAAGCTCCAGCTCCAGGCTCCAGCTCCAACTTAAGCCACCTCTGCAATGCCCCAACCAAACAAGTTAGGCTTTGCCCTCAAAGGAGAGTGGCTCAATCGAAGCAGAGAGAGGAAGAGGAAAGCCACTGGAGCACGGTGCCACCGAGGGGCTCCAAGCTGCTTCAATGGTGGCCAAGGATGTATGAGTGCTTAGAGCTCCACAGAAACGAGAGTAAGAGGTGAAGTGTGTAAAAGAAGCCAAGGCAAACAGTGGGGAGGTATTATAGCCCGAGGAGAAAGGGTGATGAGCTAGGGTTAAGCTCATGGTGAGCTTAGCCCATGGCTCGGTCCATGGCTTGGACAGGACATGGAGTTGACGTGGTGACAGGCTTGTGCAGACCTGAGAGGCGAAAGGCTGACCCGCATTTAATGCTGGTAAGAAAAGAGTCGTTGCAAGGACAAGGGCTGACCAGGCGCTGCCTTGCCCTCTGCCACAGTATACGCACGCGGGACAGAGGAAGGAGAAGAACAGGACCTCACCTCCACCGTCCGATTAGAAATGGGGGAGAGGTCGTGACCCTCAGATCTAAACTGAAACGGTAAGTTTTAAATGGGAAGGGAGGAGGTCACAGCCATTGGATTTGGACAGGGGAGGTCGTGACCCTCAGATCTGCAACGGTGCGATCTGAAAAGGCACGAGGGAGGTCTTGACCATCGGATCTGCATCGAACGGTGGCACAAAGAGATGGGGAGGTCACAGCCACACGATCTCCATCGCATGGTTGCGAAAAGAACAGGGAGGTCACACGCGATTAAGGGATAAGAGGTCCTGGCCGTGGGATCTGAATCCAAAGGAGTGGACCTGGTGGAGAGGACTTAACAATGCGCACGATACAGTCAAAAGGATGTGGAGGTCATGGCCTTTGGATCTACATCCAACGGCATACAACAGATGGGGAGGTCAGGACCGTTGGATTTACATCCAAAGGCGCTGATCAAATGAGGGAGGTCATGGCCATTGGATTTACATCCAAGGGCACATAACATTTAGTGGAGGTCAGGACCATTGGATTTACATCCAATGGTACTGATCAGATGAGAGAGGACATAGCCATTGCGCATTGCGCGAGGGGAGGTCATGGCGGTTGGATTTTAATCCAACGGCACACAATGATGAGGGGAGGTCATGGGCGCTGCGCATGACACAAGGGAGGTCGTGGCTGTTGGATCTTTATCCAATGGCTACAAGAGGATAGGGGAGGTCGTGGCTATTGGATCTTGATCCAATGGCTACGAGCTGAGGTGCGGGAGGTCGTGGCTGTTGGATCTTTATCCAACGGCTACGAGATGAGAAGGGAGGTTATGGCCGTGAGATCTCCATCTAACGGCTACGACCTCGCAGCAGTGGAAGGTCGGCGCGCTTGATAGCGAGGGAGGTCATGATCGTGATCTTGATCCAACGGTGCACAACACACCGCTGCAGGAGGACTTGGGCGCTTGATAACGAGGGAGGTCGTGGGTGTTGGATCTCGATCCATCTGCCACGACCTCACAAGGCGAGAGGTCTGAGCCGAAATGGTTGAGGAGGAGGTCGAGGTCATGGATCTTGATCCAACGGTTACGACCTCAACAAGGTGGGAAGGAGGTCTGATGGGGTTGGGTTTGACCAGCTTTTGAAAAGCGGCTCAAGCCCAAGGAACAGGGCATGGTTTTGAGTTCAATTTTAACAGCTGAGACTTTGAGGATTTGATTGAGATATCAGATCAACTCCAAAATTTATGAAACTTTAACTGGAGCTTGCTAACTTTAGGATTAACCTTACATAAAATTTCTTGAGGTTTTTGTATAATGAATTTTCCTCAAGAAATTCATCAAGGTTTGTTTTACCTCCAAAAATTATCAAACAAGTTCTAAAACTCATGAAAATTTTCAGAGGGGTCACACATCACCCAAAGAACCAAGGAAAAATGTTTCCCCAAGTTTGGCTCAAGATTTGTGACAGAGTGGAATAAAGGTTTGACTTTAGTCGACAGGAGGTTTAGGTTTTTGAACTCCACATCTTTTGACAAGATTTTTAGGAGAGTTCGAGAGTTTCAAGCTGTGAGAAAAGTTTTAATTTCTACCCTTTTCTTACATTTGAAACACACCCCCATTTATACATTTAGGATGTTACAAAATCTCCCCCCCTTACAGAAATCTCGTCCCGAGATTTGGCTCACTCGGAAAAGAAAGAAGGGTAGTCCGCGCGCAGACGATCTTCCCTTTCCCAAGTAGCTTCATCCTCGGAATGGTTTGACCACTGAACCTTAAGAAACTTGATGGAACGGTTCCTTGTTCTTCATTCAGCCTCTTCGAGTATGCGAACAGGGTGCTCGCGATAGGTCAAATATGCTTGGACATCGAGAGTTTACAACGGAGCTTCCTCAGTTGGAACACGGAGGCACTTCTTCAACTGGGACACATGGAACACGTCATGTACACCCTCAAGTGTAGCAGGCAACTCCAACTTATAGGCAACAGCTCCCTTCTTCTCGATGATGCGGTAAGGACCCACATATCGAGGAGCTAACTTGCCCTTGATGCCGAAACGCTGATGGCCCTTCAAAGGAGAGACTTTGAGATAAACAAAGTCATTGGGCTCAAAGCTCAACTCACGACGCCGATGATCCGCATAGCTCTTTTGCCTTGGTTGAGCCGTGCGCAATCGCTCACGAATAAGCTGGACTTGACTCTCGACCTCATTGATCGAGTCCGGGCCAAAGAAAGGTCTCTCGCCGGTCTCAGACCAATACAATGGGGTTCTACACTTTCTCCCATACAAGGCCTCGAAAGGTGCCATGCCGAGACTGGCCTGAAAGCTGTTGTTATAAGAAAACTCGGCAAATGGCAAGCATTTCTCCCAATGCTTCCCATAGGAAAGAACACACGCACGAAGCATGTCCTCCAAGACTTGGTTGACCCTCTCGGTCTGACCATCAGTTTGGGGATGATAAGCTGAGCTGAAAGCGAGACGAGTTCCCATAGCCTCTTGCAGACTATGCCAAAATCGAGAAGTGAACAAGGATCCACGATCCGACACAATCGACTTCGGCACACCATGCAAACTCACAATGCGGGCTATGTAGAGTTTGGCCAACAGACCTACTCGAAGGTCAGCCCTGACGGGAAGAAAATGTGCCACCTTAGTCAATCGATCGATGACGACCCAAATGGCATCATTCTTCTTCGGGGACGTGGGTAGACCGGTGATGAAATCCATTCCGATCGAATCCCACTTCCACTCTGGCACTGGCAAAGGTTGAAGTAGGCCTGTAGGACGCTGATGCTCGGCCCTGACACGATGACACACGTCGCACTCGGCAACGAACTTTGCGATCTCCCTCTTCATGTGGGTCCACCAGAACCTCTGACGGAGATCCTGATACATCTTTGTGGCCCCAGGATGAATAGACAAAGGAGAATCATGGGCCTCGCGGAGGATCAAGTTCCACAATTCCATGTCCTTTGGAACCACAAGGCGCTGTCCGAACCTCACAACACCAAGTTCATCTTCTGAGAAGCACTTGGCGGTTCCGTCCTTGACATTCTCCTTGATCTTGGTCACTCCAGCATCCGATTACTGAGCGGCCTTGACACGATCCACCAAAGTTGGTTGCACAACCAAGGTAGCAAGAGATCCATGCTCAACTATCTCCAAGTTGAGACGCTGGAAGGCTTTGAGAAGAGAGGGGTGATGCTCCTTGAGCAACAAGGCATTACAATGCGCTTTACGACTAAGCGCATCGGCAACGACATTAGCCTTGCTCGGATGATAGTGAATACCCATGTCGTAGTCTTCGATCAGCTCCAACCACCGTCTTTGCCTGAGGTTCAGATCGGGTTGGGTGAACAAATACTTCAAGCTCTTGTGATCCGAATACACCTCACAGCGATTACCAATCAGGTAATGCCGCCAGATCTTAAGTGCATGAATCACAGCAGCTAGCTCCAAATCATGGGTAGGATAGTTGAGTTCATGAGGTCTCAACTATCTCGATGCATAGGCCACTACCTTGCCTTCTTGCATCAAGACACACCCGAGTCCCCGACGCGAAGCATCGCAATAAATATCGAAGCTATGTCGGATATCGGGTAGAATGAGGACAGGAGCTGTGGTCAAACGCGTCTTGAGTTCTTGAAAACTCTTCTCACAAGCATGGGACCACAGAAACTTCTTGTCCTTCTTGAGAAACTCAGTCGTCGGCCTCGCGATCTAGGAGAAGTTCTCGATAAAGCGACGGAAATAACCGGCTAAACCGAGAAAACTCCGCACCTCGGTGACCGAACTGGGCTGACTCCAAGAGAGCACATCGCTGACCTTGCTAGGGTCCACAGCTACGCCTCCTGCTGAAAGAATATGGCCCAAGAATGCCACTTCCTTCAACCAGAATGCACACTTGCTGAACTTCGCGTACAGCTGGTGCTCTCGCAGCTTGCCCAAAACAAGCTTCAAGTGCTCAGAGTGTTCCTCATCGTTCTTGGAATAGATAAGAATATCATCGATGAAGACCACAACAAACTTATCCAAATACTCCATGAAGACCGAGTTTATGAGATTCATGAACATGGCAGGAGCATTGGTCAAGCCGAAAGACATGACGGTGTACTCATACAAGCCGTAACGAGTAGAGAAAGCCGTCTTGGGAATATCCTCTGGTCGGATCCGGACCTGATGATATCCCACTCTCAAGTCAATCTTGGAGAAGACTCGAGCTCCGGTCAACTGATCGAAGAGATCCACTACACCATGGCATAGTATTAAGGGCAATAATCTGCTGGGAAAAAATTGGATGAGAGGCAAATTATGTGCCGGCAATGCTGAAGATATTATAGGTCTAATTATCTGCCGGCAATAACTAGTATGTAGAACAACTTATCTGCCGGGTATAGTTTTATTTTAGCTACAACCTATCTGCCCTAGAAAAGATAAACTAGGTCAATATAACTACCTGGCAAAATATTGAATGAGAGGTAAAAAAAGTAGTCATGTGAATTCTTAAACCCTTGACCATATAACTGCCGGGCAAGATCCAGGCTAGCATCAAACAAAAACTGGTATCTGCCGGCAAATGAAAAACTCGGCGCGAAATGAAAAACGAAGCGGCAAACAAAAATGCGAACGCGTGCCTCTCTCCACCTTATCTCATTCCCCTCCCACACAATCCCTTCCCTCCCACACAATCCCCCACCGACGGTCGCCTACTCGCCTCTCCTCCGGTGACCAGTGCCCTTGCCCCTCCCCTCCTCCCCACGCCCGCCACCCTCCCAGCCCCCCTCCTCCCCTTCCCTCCCAAACATCCTCCCCACCGACGGCCGCCTCTGCTCTAGCGGCTAGCGCCGTCCCCGTCGCCACCCTCCTCCCACCGCCACCCTCCCAGTGCCGCCCCTCCTCCCCGCCCCCCCTTCCTCCCAGCCCCCCTTCCTCCCGCCCCCCCCTTCGTCCCAGCCCCCCCCCGCCACCCTCCCAGCCCGCCCCTCCTCCCCTGCCGCCCCTTCCTCCGCCCCCTTCCTCCAGTGCCGCTCCCCTCCTCAAGCGGCCACCAGTTCTTGGCCTCCTCCCGGCCGCCACCCTCCCGCGTCTCCCCTCCTCCCCGGCCGCCACCCTCCTCGCGTCACTCATGGCCATCTGCGCCTCCCAAATGCCTTCTTCTCCTTCTCCACCCCTCTCTATCTCTCTCTTCAATTTCTTGAAGTTTCTCCCCTGGCCGAATCCACTCATGGCGCCTCCAGCGCCCACCAAGCACGGCGCCACCGCCGCTTCTGGCTTCTGGGCCACCGCTCCATCAGCGCATGTGCCTCGGCCTCCCAGTCTACTCGGCCCACCACCGGCGCCTCTCCCTAGGCCGGCCCGCCGCCATCATCTGCGCCTCCTCATTTCTTGGTTTATTACATATTCTAGAAAGACTTCTTGTTGATTTTCCTTTTTTGATTCGTGGAACCAAACTCCGTAACCGAGTCGGGTATACTATATATTAAGAACATATCGATAACTTATATTGTAAATGCTATAACTCCTGCATGTGTCATTTTTGCATTGTATTCTTTCTTTAGTAACCATATTGATAGTTTTCTTGTCTCTGAAAGTTTTATAGCTCAAACCTCTTGGCATATCAAATGAACTATTGAATCTTGATTTGCGCTCTTATTAAGTTTTAGTTGAAGAGTAACCGAGGATTACATTCCTCTAAAAATAAAAAATAAAACTTAATGGTAACAAAGATTCAATATTTACATTGATTATCCGATGCGTTATGGGCATGCCACTATATTTCCCCCATATCCATTACTCATAATATTTTAGATGATGCTACTTTTCTTTACATTGCTATTACGCATCGTTAATTGCATGCTTTGCGAAATGTTTATTTCGTTGAGAGCGTAACCTTACAACATTTCTCTTTGTAGTGCTCCTCCTCCACCTCTTCAAGTGAAACTCTTTTCACGTGGGGTGGTTACAATGCGTTGTGATATCACAACTTGCGCTTCTTCACACGTGTCACTTCTTGTTTTACGCAACGCGCAAACTCCATTCTCTTGAAGTTTTCATATTCTCTAGAACTTTGAAGTTAAATTATACCATACTATCATTACAAAGATGGAGGCCATGAAGTAATGTAATGCCAACCACCAACAAAGATGGGAGCTTTGTTATGTTTATGTTTTTTTCACGTTTCTAGATGTATTTATGGCGGTCACCATGAGAAACAAGACTAGCAAAAACTGTCAATGATTAATTGATCAATTGATCAATTGAATGGAGATGAAGATCACGAATACGTAGTTGAAGAATTGTATTTTGTTTACTAGGAAGAGGAAGCGCGAGACGAGAGAGATGTTGGGGCTCACGGCGCCGTCGAACCACGCGGAGGAGCCGCGCGCCACCCGCCCTCGTGGTTAACTCAAGGTTCGCTCGATCTGCCCAAGTTCTCCTCGGCCTTGTTGTTCGCCGCTGGTGGGTTTGGAATGGGTGCGGGTTGGGCGACTCGGGCTCGCCGATCGTCTTGATTCCTTGGCCTTGGCCGGCCATTGGATTCACGCGAGGCCTAGCGAGGTCGGGACAATATTAATTGGTCGACTAGAAGGCCACAAATGGATTTTCTGTCAGGTATACTATACTAGCAACTCTTCTATGCTAATATCTTCATTAAGCTAATTACAGTTGAGTTGAATTGATAGCATAGTGATACTTATCATGCCATTATGATTGCATGTGGTGGTTTCATTTTCATTCCTCGTATCCTTTGGGGCTACTACTCAACATTACTAGAAGACATGACATATTACATAAGTACTGCGTTAGCTCTTAGCACAAGAAAAAAGCTTCCACCTCAAAGATTACTAAATTATCTTTGACTCTTTCAATTCATCTTTACAATTTTATTGTGATAGGCTAATTTGTCGACTATGAGAGGGTTCCCAATCTCACACTACCATTCGGGCCGACTTTTGAGTTTTGATTTAGTAAATAATGTCTAGCCGATAGTGGATATATCTTGGTATTATTCTTGATTATAAATTCACAAGGATTGTTACCAACTTCTACCGATGCTTCAAATAAGGATTAAACATGAGCGATAAATTGACTATTTTGCTTGCATGATTGACAATTTGACATGAACATTAAATTGACTGTTTTGCTTGCATGGTTGACCAAGTGATGTAAAAGTTCTGTTCTAAGATCTTGCTTATATGTTTATTTGCAGTAGTTATGCACTTAATACTTTGGAAACCACTCCAAACGTTATTATGCATCTAATTTTTGTCAACTACAATAGATTGAATCCATGTAGAGAGAGAGAGAGAGTACAATAGACAGGGAGTTATGCATTTATTGCTACTCTTTTCGAGACACACAAGAATTCACTAGTCAAATCCATTCACTATGGACAATAATGGTCAATATTAGGTCGGAGGCTGTTTGCATAGAATTTCTGTCTTGTGATTACCCGATGATAATGCCATTTTGATGTTTAACGGGATGCAAAAATCTTAGATATTATAGAATGTTGTGTTCTATTTTAGGTGTGCCTTTTTAAATAATTAATGCAACCGATATCCTGAGAAGTTAATTTACCATGAATTCATTCTTCTATCCATTGCGATGAGTTGGTTGATTCACTGCAGCGGCTATCAAGTGCCTAATTATCCTAAAACTTGTTTCGCTTCGCATTGTTAATTAAGTTACGTTAGGTTTCGGATATCTTATCTTCACTTTTTTTTGGATTTGATCAAGCGATGCGCTATTTGTACCTGGAGGATGTGGATGTTATCAAGGAAGGAAAGGTTAGTACTACTTCCATAATAGATATGGTGTACCCCGAGGTCTGCAGCTTGTGTACATAGCACCTGTAAATCTGGAAATGGGAATTTATGTACGACCGGTATGCTTGCTCCATGCAGATAGGATTCTTTGGATATGCACTCTCGGTGGTGGGCGTGGCATCGAGAGAGTTGATATATCTGTTGATGGGGCATATTCTAAGCTAGACTCTAAGGCCATTGGGATCACAAATGGAGTTGTTTTGGTAACTTATAGCGACTTAATAGCATCCTCTCGAGAAAGGCCATTCCTATTTGCGTAGCTTGGTACAATGGTGTGGATCTGAATTGATGGTCTTCTAGTGTTTGATGAGGTAAAGAAGGACCCGGTTTAAACTCACTAACAAAAGGATATAAGATTTAATGGAATGAGTTTGGCATCTTCTAGTACATCAGCATTCTTACTGATATTGTATTTTGGCACCCTGTGCACACTTTGGTGTTGGCATTTGACAAATTAGATATTTTCTTTCGCACTACAAATTAGATATTTGGTGACGATCTAATGCCATATATAGACATATTTGTAATTATGGGATAAGGGTCAGTCAGATAATACATAAATGAATAAATCCAACAAGATTTGCTTTGATCATGTAAAGTATGACAGCCCTTTACCTAATGTATTTCTCATTCCAATACTTAGATTGGAGCTGCAGCTTTTATACCAAAATTGCTGGTAATTTGCTGGGTGATTGACGGATTGGAGTATGCCATGCCGAACTCCATTATATTATTTCGCTGATTTTTTTGAGTATATCTACAGGAAAATATCCCTTGCCCCAAATCTCCAGAGAAGTCAGTGACATTGGTGTTGCATTCTACTACTGACATTGGTGTTGCATTCTGATACAACACATAAACCCAACCCAAATTAATCTGCCCAAGTGCTTTGTTTCGCCGCAGGGTGGTATAGATGAAGGAGAAGACCCGAGAGCAGCCGCTGTTAGAGAATTGAGGGAAGAAACTGGTGTTACATTGGCAGAAATCGTGTCTGAGGTCAGTAATCACAGTTTGTTGTGCCTTTCACTTGCTCCCCAATCTCTTCTGATCATGATTTCTTGAGCTAAGAATGATGTCCAGTAATCACAGTTTGTTGTGGCTCTGTCTGCTTCAACCTGTTAGAATTGTTATTGATGAAGCTCATTGTGTAAGCCAGTGGGGTCATGATTTCCGACCTGATTACCAGGTACTTTCTATCAGGAAGAAACAAGTTCATGTTAAATAAATTGTAACATTTTGATATAGCTTTTATGATCTGTCAGCATCTAGGTATTTTAAAACGGAAGTTCCTGCATACATCGATCCTGCCCCGATCGCAACAACACCATCTCACCAAGTTTTGCGGTATTATGTAAGGCCCAAGACAAAGAAGTGCCTTGAGGATATTAATATCTTTATCCGCAAATCATCCTAAAGAATGTGGCATCATATATTGCCTTTCGAGAATGGATTTGTGAAAAAGTGGTTTGGAAAACTAAGGGTTATTTCTTGAGACTTTAAACCGTTCAGCCTCGCTTTTGTTTAATCATTTAATCTTGTTCACTAGAGTTAATTCTTCCTTATCTATCTTTTCAAAGATCCACATGTCTTTTCAAGATTCATTTAATCAGAGGAGTATTAGTACTAAAGTATATGCAGCTAGTGCAGTTTTACTGCAGCATGGCCTGCTTGCTAAATCTTTGGCCCCCACAAAAATTACTGAGTTTGTTTTTTAGAAATCTTTGGCCCCCACAACTTTGTTGTAGTTGGTGAATTCTTGAAGCAATTTCATTGATTACCTTTCAAACATAGTAACAATTAACACATATTTCAACTTGTAATCTATGTTTATCATTTTTCAGTCAGTCCATATTTCATACAACTGTGTTCTGGATTTCTGGGGATGTATCCACAATGTACATATAATATTTCTGGATTTCTTGTTATTGATTTGCTTGGGCCAAGCCATGAGAAGCCTTTTTTACTTGCAGGCTCCAGCATTTGCCTGCATTTAAGTACCAGCCTGATCCAATAATAGCGTGAAACGGACAACCGGATTAATTTATCTGAAGCTGGAACTCTGTACATATATAGTTGGAGCATACATGCATAACGTAGAGTAGAGCAACTGCAGTGTGTGTAATGATCTTACCTATAAGTTAGTTCTTGCTATTTTTATAAACTTTTCAATCAGATCGTGTGTCTGCCTTTCTAAGGAGTGCAACATAGTATTTAGTTGTCATTTGTAAAGCTTTGTCTATTATTTCAACCATGTGCATAGTGTTTCACTACACTGATTATTCGTGTTAGTGATATGGAAAAGTTAGAGGCAAAAATTGCTGGGACATTAAGCATTGTCGACTTTTTTGTATGGATATTTTCTATATGCCAAGGAGATCGTGGCTATATTAGAATGCTAAGAATTCTGAAATTGCATGTGTATGGTGTACTGCACATGTACTGTTATGCTTATCAAAAATATCATATTTCAGGTTTATGTATTTTGCATCATCTGAATTTCATCAATGTGTTGAAG